>JAOWBL010000016.1:395204-408365 GCA_028564865.1 Zenarchopterus dispar
CACACACACACACACACACACACACACACACACACACACACACACACACACACACACACACACACACACACGCCAGGGCATCCTCCTCTCTCTCCTCCTCCCTGTTGCTCCTGAAGAATTTATTAAAAGGTGTGCACACGTATGCGCCGGTGCATCTCTCGGGTAGCAGGTGGCCGTTGGAGTGAGACAGAAGATAAATGGAGGGAGCAGGAGAGCAGTGGAGCCTGCTCGGGCCAGGCCATGAGGGACAGGATGGCTAGTCATTTATTAGAGGCCAACACACACACCTACACACACCTTCCACGGATGCAACCGAGAGGAATCCTTCCTTCGCAAAGACCTGCACATCTGCACACAAGTTCTGTCGCAAACACCTATGCAAATACACACGCATGCATGCTCCCAAAGGCTTTAACACACACACACACACACACACACACACACACGGTGACCCAGTATCTCCCACTCGCCATTCATCTAGTCTAAGTAGAGCAACACTAGCCACAGACCAAATCTTTCAAACTTGTGTGACTTCTTCTGTGTGTGATGTCTAGCTCAAGGCCTGCCTCCAATAGTCTCTTTCTGTTTCAAGATGTTTATCGTTTTCTGACCCATTTTGTGCCTTTGTCCTCTTGTTCGCATCCCTCCTGGTGTTAATGTGCCGACACCATGAATGTGAATGTGTGTGTGTGTGTGTGTCATCGATCCAGCTGGAAGCAGTGTGTGAGAAGGAGAGAGGGAGACAGAGCAGTAATATTCCAGGCCTTTCATAATGATTAAAGCCTTCATTAAATTTTCATCCCAACCTGCTGTTTTCTGCTAATGGCCTTTGTGAGCCACACAGCCAAACAATAGCTAGCCGGGCACAGAAAAGGGATTTCTATCTCGCGTTCAATACCGCCTCATCGCCATTTCCCCCCACCTCTGCTTCCCTTCATCTATTCGTCCCTTTTCTTACTTCCTTTGCCTTGGTTTTTTTTCTCTTCCTTTTTTAAGTATGTGTGTTGGGTCTGGAGGGCCTTTTGTTAGTGGGTTTCATTTAAACATAGGAGAGATTTAATACTCTGGGTTGGTCTGGAAGCTGCACCACTTGGCCACTGTCTGCTAATGGAGGTCTGGGAGGAAGAGGCTGCTGGTTCTCTCCATCGCTTTTCCTTCCCTTCACCTTCTGTCTTCTCCTCTTTCTCCTCTCACTCCACCCTGGCTGACTCATAAACATCTATCATTGTTGTCGCAGCCAGTTCATGAGGTCCAGTGAAGCAGCGAACAACCCAAAACACACCTCAATTACAGCTCAGCTCCACAAACAGTCCATTTTTTAAAAAAAGATTTTTTTTCCCCTCTCTCCTCTTTTTTTTCCTTTAATGTGCCACAACAGGTCTCTTTATCGACTGGAATAAAAACAACCAGACAGCGAGAGCTGACCAGCCGTTGTGGTCGCTTTAAAAAAGCCTGAAAAATAAGGCGAGCACTTCCGAGTTTTGAATGAAACCCCACTGGTGTACTTGTGCAGCACAAAACACATGCAATGTGCTACGCATGAAGACAAACAGTTTTATTTTTGCTTTGACTTTTTGCATGTCGCTCGTCTGGGGATGCTAAAGTGCGAGTCTGGTTTGGAAGTGCACACAGAGCAGCAGGTAAGCTGTGCGTCTGCGTCACAGGTCCTAACGAGTCCTCTGCAGGACCTCTGATTTTGCAACCAAGTTGGACCAGGTCCCGGTCCTACTACGTCTCATCTCATGCGGTTTGGAAAAGAATCTTGTGTTACTGCGGAAAACAAAGTTTGGATTTGCTCTGAGCAAGCAGGTGTTAGTGGCCGTCTGTGTGTGTAGGTGTGTGTGTTGTAAAGCTCGGGATACTGAGACATGTATTTATTTTTTTAAAGCGTGAGCACATCATGATGGTGCAAGTTGCCGGGAAGCAACTCGCTGCGAGCGCCGAACAGCGAAGGAAGCAATTTGTACAACCTGAGAGGTAAAAATAACTCATGGAGGAACAACAACAACCGAAACGTGTGGGACAACCGTCTCAATCCAGCACAGAAACACATTGGCACTACTGAGCATGCTCAGTGTCAGCGAGCTGACATAAGCTGAGAAGATTATGATACTATGGCAGAAAATCAGCATCGGTAGGTCTGAACTTTACAAAAAAAACCCCCCTAGAAATGGAAAAGAAGACTTGATTCAAGTGTTTCTTCAGTTTTAAACTCAACACTGACATTTCTACTATGAAACAGCTTCCTCAACCGTTTAAGCTTCGTTTTTTTGATATTATGGTGAGACCCACATCACATTAGCAGTCCTACGTGCACTTGATAGTGACGTAAGCCTCCGTTTACTTGCCACAGGCTGATTCGCTGTTTTTGCCCGGCTCCAACTACTAGCCTGAGGCTACGGTACTTTTGAGATCGGTTAATGGCGCCCAGCCAAGACCCAGAGCAAAGGCTCCACTGCAACTTCCTCGAGAGCGTGTGAAAAGAGCTCAAAATGAATTATCGTAAAGGTCCGAAAAGAAGAATACAAGTGGCAAGGTGCATTTATCTCCGCGTGGACAGTCAGCAGAGAGAAATGTAAGTGACTTAAACTTAAGGCCAGGAAATGTTTAGAGCATTACGAATGCTTCACACACACGCAGGAAAACATGCGCGCGTCTTCCTTGTTCGGCTGGGACAAATATGCCAAGCACAGTGGAGGACAGGCCCGAGCAGCTGGAGCCGGGGAAACAAAGGCCTCGTCTGAGAGCGCGAGCGCTCACAGCGAAGGGAGAGGGAACGACACAGGCGGAAAGAAGAAGAACGAACGGACAACAGAGCAATAAATGCGTGGCTGCGGGCCAGAGACGCGGTTTGGACCCGCTCATCACACATCTGGCAGGGCGACTGCTGCCTTTCATCACTGACCTTCTGGCTCGTTTTTGATCAGTTCCTCCATCTTGCGTTGTTTCAGTGTGTCCACGACGTCTGCCAAGCTGCCCTTGCGTCTCTCGGGGGTCCCGAGGGTGCCCGCGGCGGAGCCCCCGTCGCTGCAGGGCCGCCCCCCGCCTCCGGCCTCCTCTTTACCCGGTGAGGTAGCATTGTGCTGGGCGTAAGGACTCAGGGAGCTTCCCTTGATGCCTTCGTGCTCCTGAAGGAAAGAAAAGAGAGAAGACATTTCCCTGTTGAAGAACGCCGCCAAACTTGAGTCATAAACAAAGTATCCGCAGATGAAGAACATTAATAGAACGATGAAGGAGGAGCTGGCACAAACCCACTCATTATCTCCATTCTTCTGTCCAACTTTTGCACCCTTTATCCTCCCCATCTCTGGTTCTTATCTCCCAGCGCAACAACCTTCATCCCCGGCCAGTCATCTCAACTCTGAGACACTTCTCCTGCTTCTCGCGCGTCCTCTGGAATCTGCATTTGACTGACTTGGAGGTACTTAACAGAACCCGCACATGAAAGAGCAGTGAGGGACTCGGCGGGCTGGACGTCTTCCTCACAAACGCCTGCGCCGCTCCCTTTGAGGGACATCCAGCGCGACAGTACGCCGCCGTCCCGCGCCCAACTTTCACAGCGCCTTCAACTTCCGTCTCAAGACTCAACAGTCAACACCGAGGGTGCAACTTCAGCAAACACGAAATCACAAATAATACATTCATTCTGATAGAAGAAGAAAAAGCTCTGGAGCAACGTCAAACAATTTCCATTAAAAAAAACAGCAACAATCTGAATTGCAGCTAAATGTTTAAAGCTGAGCTTAAAGTAAAGCTGTTTGACTGTTTCTGAGCTGTCACGATGACTAATTATCCTGCTGCCGTCGCTTTAAAGACCTTTTAAAGCTTAGAAAAACATGCTTTTTTTTTGCACAAAATGATCTTGCTTTGACCTTGCGTGGATGCATTTTGTGGGAACACATGTTCCAAAATAGTTTATTATACTTCAAAAGCTTTATTTTACTAATTCAAAAATAAAAACTTGAAGGGTATAATCCGCTGCTTTTTGGGGGCGGGCTTATCCACTCAACCCCTAGTTCTGAGGGGGCGTGTCTCTTTTGATAGTGACCGATCTGGGTCTGTGATGTCACTGTGCTCTGCGGATCCGATGGAGAACTTTTCAGACCTCGGCGGTTCGAGAGAAGCGAAACGTTCGCGTCATCTCAAACTTTTTGAAATAGAAGACACTCAAAAATAAGCACTCGAGCAGAATTATTTTTTTCCCTCATAACACGTCCTCTTTAAGTGAAGGTAGATGACAGCAGGTGAACGCTTCGGTAAGTAACTTTTAGCATCTTAATCCGTAGCCAAGTAAAACCTGTGTTTGCCTCTACAGCCGGCTTTACAGACTTAACGGCGGCTCAGGCCAATTAGCAGAGACACTGAGAGGGAGGACGCCATCGGCTGCAGGCATTATCTCCTTCTCTCACACGTATATTAACAACTTGGTCTAAAGTTCATGCTCTAATATCAAAAACAGACATGAAGTCCTTTTTTTTTTTTTTTTTTTTTAAAGATATCCTGATCTGACACTCAGGTATTTAAAGGTGTGTTTTTTAATTGCAACAAATGAGTCAGTGAGTCAGCTGGCCGGGCTGTCAGCTCAGCTCTTCCTAGGCATGAGGGTCAACGGTCCATGGGGTTAATCTTTGGCTAATCTCAGAACAGCGTGGGGGCATGCCACCTGAGGCCACGGCGTACATTCGTGGCGCAGCGCCGCCGTTTGTTTGCGTGCGGGTCTGAGACACTCGCGGAGACTGAAGAGCATTCCTGCTCCATTAAAAACACTATGGTTTATTTAGGCAGAGATGTAATCATTAACTCGCCGGCGGGTGCTGGAAGTGGAGTTTAAAACTGAGCTCACAGTCCACTGTGAGGTAACCAAAGAACCCTAAACGATCACAGACTTCATTCTTTGGGAAAGTGTCATTTTGAGAAAACCAAACAAAATTCCCTGAGTTCGATTGGCTCCCAACGTGAACAATGTCTTCATTGTCAGTGGTCAAACTCCATATGAGAGGTGCAGCGGGCCATTAACACATTTTCAACACCTCACCGGCTCTCTCTCTTCAGCTGGTGCGTGTGTTTCTACCCTGAATAAGTCAGCTCGCTCAATAATTCACTAATTCCCTCCTTGGCATTCTTGTTCGGGCATTGTAGCAGATGGACGGACTGTGACAGCAGCGATGAGGCTGAAGGAGTTGTACGTGGAGTTTATGAAGACGCCTCCGTCCATCAGCCGAGGGCCGTGCTGAGCTGGGGAAAACGTCTCGTGATGGTAAAGCCCTAAAAGGCTTCGCCCTTCCCTCAGCACCTGACCGGGCTCCCGCCCTCCTTTGTTGCCTCCCCTCCCCTCTGCTCTGTCCTCCAGATTAGGGAAATTCAGACTGTTTTTATTGTGATTATGAGTTGCGTCAGCGAGAGAAAGAGTGTTAAGCTTGTAAAAGTCACAGAAAAAAAGGAGAGCAAGAATCAAAAACAAGAAAAAGGAGAGAGAAGAAGTGGTGTCAGAGGAAAGGAGAAGGAGAGCGAGTTGACAGAGAGAGATGCACGGCGAACGAGAGAGCAGTGAGGGGAAGGCAGGCATCTCGAAGGCAGCGGTCACACCTGTCACATCCCATTTATCTAATCCAGCGCCTACTTAAAACAGCCGCACTCGTTCTTTCGAGAAAGATGTCGCGCAAACAAAACAAACAGAACAAGAATATGGGGAAAGGGGGGGATGGAAGGATGAAGGATTTCTTTGGTCTGTTGATAAGCTGCCAGGGAGATGTCATCTCGCCGAGTCCAACAATGAAGGTCATTTCCCAATCAAAGGGAACCAGCAGGAAGCTTCCACGGAGACCTGCTACATTCGGGCCTTTGGCATTATTTATGTGTGAACTCTGACAGACAGGCAGCCCCATCCTGAACCCGAGTGGCTCATGTTTCTTTCTCGTCGTCCTCGGAGCACATAATCCACGTGCCTCGCTGGCGATTTGCACCGAAAAGTCCCAAAACGAGGGATCAAACTCATTTTTAAAAAAGAGACTGATTCTCTGATGCAAACGGGTGTCAGTGGGCGACGCCGACCTCTCCTCCCGCGGTCACACGGGTTGCGAAAACTTTTCTCATCAGCATGCATTTATTCATGAGCACCAACAGAAACCTGAACATGGTAAATGTTCATGCTCTCCGCTCAGAGCATGTGTGTGAGCAGGTTTTATGCCATTTTCGTGCATATATGTGTGACACTTTCTGCACACATAGCCTGTAGGTGTGTGTGTGTGTGAGTGTATGTGTGTGTAAATGTATGAGTGTCTGCATATATGTATTTATATGCACTGGATGTGGCAGGCTGGCAGTGTGGGCGGTTCTGCCTTTAGTTTGCAGATGTCAATTCTCTTCCAAATGACTGGAACAAAGTAAAAATTGCGCCTCACTCTCTTTATCCTTTTACTGCCTCTGCAATGGAACCGAATTAAACAACTTTTGTCTTCTTAAGCTCATCTGTGAGGGGCGGCTGGTTTAAAAACACTTAACTCTTGCCAAAAAAAAAAAAGGAAAAAAAACAACAACTAAATTCTATTTTTTCCTGCAGCCAGCACAGATGCCGCTGCTCATATTTGCCCCCCTCCCACCCTCCCCAGCCCCTCAATCGTCTCCTTCCTCCACAAGAAACTCTCTCTTCCTCCCCTTTTTTTTTTTTTTTTTCCTGTGCCGCAGCCTGACATGTCTCGGGCTGTGAAAGGTGCGCGAGTGAAAAACAATATTTAAGGCTTGGCGCGTCGCTTCGGATCAAGGCGTGGACAATGTGGCAAGTAGGCAGAGCTGGAAACAGCTGTTCATCTTAAATATGTACACACAAACCAGGAGATTGTCACTGATCGCTCCCTGCAGGGGGATGGGGGGGGGTTGAGAGTCAGGGCTATGCCAGGGCTGCCAATCTCGGCGATATACTACTTAACATACCTCCGACACGCTGCCAAACGCACACACATGAAGGAAATCCCTTTACATGCCATGGCTAAACACAGACACTGTCAGTTTTGACTTGGGGGACCCTCGGGCTGCGATGAGCGAGTAAACACATGACTTCTCTCCTCCTTTTACGACAATATGGCTGAACTATACAGCCGGTTCCCAAATAACAACAAAAAAAAAAAACATTCCCCCACACGTAAAGATATATATCAATTTACTGAAATATTGTGTTGAAAAATTGCCATCAATTTGCTCCTTTTTTCGTTCATCTTATTGTCCTAAAATGACACATCTTTATCTGCCAGCATGCAGCTGTATTTTCTGTGTTTTAAATAGCAGTTTGGCTAAAATGCATGCCAGTATATTTTACCACGACCCCTCACTGTCGACAGGCAGGCGTGTGTTGATTCATTAGTGCCTCACTGGCATGAGAAATTAAGTGTGACCACTGCATCTCAAGACCGCTGTGTTAAATCTGTCACATTCACATCAACACACTCACACACATAATCACACATTCAAATTATATTTAAAAAAAAAAAAGAGGGGAAAGGGAGCGCTGGTGAAGGACAGTGAATAAGGAATAATGCTCAATGAAATATTTCTGCGGCTTTTGTGAGCGGGCGTTGCGCCTGTTAATGAAATAATTAGTGTTTGTCCATTAGCACATTTCTGAGAGAAGATGCTCGCCTCTGGCTGATGTGAAAACATTTTTTTTTTCTTTTTGCTGCGATCTGCAAACACAAACATTAAGGGATCAAAAAGAAGGGATGGAAGAAAATAAAATGAGATCTATAGTTGTATCGTGGACTCATCCTGGTCAAATAATTCCTGTTTTCTACAAGTTTAGTGATTCGAGAATAAAAGTTAAAAATATTTCTCATTCGATCACTCAAGGCAGACCGACGGATGCTTACTTGGCTGGTTAATGCCTTTTATTTTTCGTTAATATCTAGTCAATTTTTAAATTTAATGAATGGTTATTTGAGTTAAACAAATTTGTGCATGATTTGTTATTTTTAAACCCTCATATTATAGCCAGTTCAACATATTGACCAAAAAAAAAAAGAAAAGAAAAAAAAAAACCCAGCATCATAAATCAGCTGCAATGATTTCCAAAAAATTGGCATCTGCCACATAAAAAACCTAATTGCTCTTCATGTTACTTCATATCTGGATTTGATCCCGCCTGCTCGACCTCACTGCTGCACTACTAAAAGCCTTCCCATCATGCATTTGAACCGAGCCAACGAGTATCCAGCTGCACGGCGAGGACTTTGCATTCAATAAAGCGGCCTTTTAGCTCAACTGCATTCATTTGCAAGCTATTATAAACAGCACCATCCTCATACAAGGCCGGGGTTTGTGTAAAAAGAAGGAGGAGGAGGAAAAAAAACATTTTAAAAAGTAAATAATGGTCACCTTTGGGGATTTTGAAGCGAGCAGGAGTGCTGCCGGCGCTCGTGGCGAGTGTGTGGTCGTGCAGCTGCAGTGGGCAGGTAAGGCGGGTGAAATGAAGAGGTCAGCGTGTGGCTGAGCGCCTCTCTGCCGCTGTGCTAATTCACTATGACAAGATAAAGCTGTAATCTCACCCCCCACAACACACACGCACCCCAGCGCCCCCTCTTCCTCCCTCCCTGCTCTCACTGTCCAGGTTGAACAGTCGCCGATGAGCCACTAACGCCCACCCACCATCACTTTCTGACAACTGCCCTGAGAGGAATACCCCCACCACCTCCCAATCCTGATCCCCGTAGTGGGGAGGGAGGGGACCCGCTGACACCCCCAGCTTGTTGCAAATCCCCCCGGCCCAACTCTTCAGTGGCAGTCAGCACTGAAGGGATTGGACTGTTAAGTCCCATCCTCCAAAAGACAAAAAACAAAAAAAACCCCACACCTTTAACACATATTTAACAACATGTCAAGAAGGCTGCTGGGTAACGCCCCCTCCCCACCTTAAACTACAAAGCATCCAGGTGTCACTTCTTAAAATGAGTCTTGAGGAATTTTTCCTTCTCACAACCACCTGAGGAGAACGCTGATAAGGTCAATTGTGTCTTAACGAACCGGGAATAATCTAATCTGTCCTCAGCAGATAACTCCGAGCGTGCGAGCGATTGTATCCGCGTTGCTGCGTGTTCCCGGACGATCCCAGGACTTTGGTTTTACAGTCGGCACCTGCTGCACACTCAGAGTTCGCCCTGGGAGGGGCCTGCAGCCTAATCAGCGGGCTAATTGCGGAATTAGCCCTCCATTACGGCTCCTGAGCGCTGCTTCATTGTTTTACAGCATGTGGGTGTTTATACTGTCGGAGGGAAAAGGTCAGCGCTTGTTATCGGAGCACCGCCGTGATATGAGGAGTGTGTCAAGGTGAGAGTCCAGGAAGGGAGGTTAAGACAGAGCATTGTGTTGTTTGGATGCACGCTGTGAACCGACGCGAAGCGAAAACACGACCGAGACTTTGAAATAAGTGCGTTTGTGCTCTGAACATGCGCCGTAATGAGTCACATGCAAGAAACCGAGTCATCTAAAAACGCACAAATACGCCGTCTCCGTACTCGCACGTCATTTTAACGGATATCCGCAGAAACCCTGTGTCTATACCTACATCTACATTCCAACGCTTAACGTGAATCAGAACCAGTTCACACAAAAGCACCTCCAAACACAGAGCCATACATTCAGCACTAACAATGTCACACTTCCTGCCGAAGAAAATGACTCACTCCAACGGCTCCCATTCTGCAGTCACGCAACTGTGCATCAAATTGGCTTTAGGCAATGGCTGGTGGTGCACAAACACACACAAACACACAAAAGTAAAAACATGTGTGCAGCCAAAAGGTAGCCTTGGACTTTCTTTCTTTTTTCCCATTAAAAACCACACAAAAACAAGGCTCGGCTCCAAACACCAAATGGGCACAGAAAGCCCATTTCTTCCTTTTTGCGATTCTGTCTCTCAGTAACGTCAATCAGCGGCCAAACATTTTTGTTCTGTTGCCGCGGAAATATGTGTTGCATCTTTGTGTTGGGCATCATAAGAGGAGTAAACAACATACCAAAGTCAAGCAGGTGTACATGGATTCACTCTGCTCCATATGCAAATGACATCTTTTATCATCCAAAAATGAGCTGAAATTCCATAAAAGCAATTTAACATCTCCGAAACGAAAACATAAATGTTAAAAGCTGACAAATATTTGAGGTCGGGGAAGTTAATTTCTAGCTGAATGCATCAAGGAGCGAAAACATTTTTCTTTGCCGTCACGCTGGCACCAACTGTCGGTAAACTGGAGGTCGAGATGAATATCATCCGCTCTGGAGTTTATTCTCCACCCCGAGATCCTCAAACACAAGCAGAGAGCATTGTGGGAGGGACCGCCATTGGAAATAGAGAGGGGAGCGCCAATGACGCAGGCCGCCGGCTTCGAAGCTAAAGGTGCGCACTGGGAGCTCGTACAGTATTTTTTTCCACTTCGTTGTCGGGCCAAAGCCTGTTTTATTTGAAGAATTAATTAACTACTTGCTGATGTTTCCAAACGTGTGTCGACTCTGCTGGATTCAGACGCAACACCTGAACGCACACTGTGACTGAAACCTGTTGGAGGGGTCTCGGCCCGAGGCCGCCGTCGCCGCACGGTCGGGGCCGCGACCCCGAGCTGTGCTTACCGTGTCGGCGGGGCTGTCCAAGTTGCGGTTCGGGGGCGAGCGAGGGGACACCTTGCCGCAGTATGAGGCCAGAGGGAGGTGGATGACACCACCCAGTCCCTCGCTTTCCTCGTCCTCCACTCGCTGTCTGCTGGTTGCCATGGTTACCTCTCCATCTGTCCCCCCATATGGAGAGGCTGGTCGCTTGGAAGACATCCTGGAAAAAAAGAGCAGGAGATGGAAAGCAAGAGAGAGAGAGAGAAGGAAAAACAGGAGGAAGAATGAGCAATATTCAAAAAGATGATATAATATGCTGACATCTGGAGCGATGAGACGGAGGTTGATTCACGAGCATCAACTAAGTTCCCATCAGCTGACGGATGGTCGTTGCCAACTAGAAATATCTGAACCCCTGTGCTTTCTGTAACGCCCTTTCTTCCATTTTCTTTTCGATAAGTTTGAGATGACCCCGGCCCACCCGAAGACCTTCAAACGCGCCCCCACGTCTTACAGCGCATTTACCGCGGCGCCATTCAACATTTCCAAAGAACGAGGTCATTACCGCAAATGGAGCCCGCTTGCACTGGCGCTGTGGAGGAAATGACCACGTCTTGACAATGGGCTTTCAGACAGAAACACAGATCGAGAAAGAGGGGGAAAAAGAAAAGAAAAATGGCCGATATGTACAGTAACAATAACATGTATTTATGAAAACCTCGGGACAATAGAGGAGCTGGAGGAAAATAGCACGAAACGCGACAGCCCCGCTGTTTGCATTTGTTACTGCGGCTTTGTTCCCGTGAAAAGAGAGAAAGGATATAAAGCCACATCTATTAGGTGAACTCTGCTTCTCGCAAGGTAAATTTGCCTCCCTTTACTTCAGCTGAATGGGGATGCAGTGACTCTGCGGCAATAATAGAATTTAATGTGGTTCTCAGCATCGCCTGAGTGCTTTCAGATGCACTTGTCAGCCTTGAAGCCACTGCGACTATGACCCTGGGTAATAGGCTGCCAACGCTCAGTCGCACAGAGAGGAAAGGCGCAACAGGGATGGAGGGACTGGGAAAAACTTCAGCGCGGGGCTTGTTCATGACGGGGAGTGGTGGGAAAATGAAAAACGGAAAAGCAACAGGCCTCCGAAACCCCTCTAATTTTCGCTCCGTCCCGCCGCCATACAGCGCCCGCCTCTAATTGGCTCCTCGTTTCACCTCGGCCTCGCTCACATTCTTCCCCCCTCTCTCCGCCTGTCTCTTGTAAACTGATTACACTCTTGACTCTATTGGATTTCCTCCGGACTGTACATCTGGCATTGTTCCTGGGAGCAGCCCCGCCGCTACTTCATTGCTTATTTACCTTATGACAGCAGAAAGGCAAACAATATTGAGTGCGTGAAAGGGATAGTGGCGCTCTAAGCCACGCAAAGTGCAGTTTTAAAATCGAATAAACCACTGTATAAAAAGAGAATGAAATAAATTCTTCATCGTAGCGCTGTAATTCAATTAACTTTAATTGCTTCTGGAAGATTTTACCTGCAATATTCATGGATCTTACAGATAATCTAGGGTAATAATTTAAACCAATTTACAAATTTCATTATTCTAACTTGCATAATGCAAAGAATTATCAAGTTTCCATGAACGCAGAGGGGCAAAAACGTCTTCCTCGCGTGAGTTTGTGAGTTTTAGTGGAGCTTTTAAAGATGGTGTGGCACTACTTTGAAGAATCTGTTCGATCAGTAAACAGATTAAAAATGTAACTTTAAAAAAAAAAAAAAAGACGAATCTTTTGCTTTTCTTAAGGAAAACATAAACTAAAGACGGAATATTTGCTCTCAGCATGTGGAGAAAAGAACACTTTAATGTTGCAGTGCATCTGTTTTCTTTATTTTTTTATTTAATCTTTCTTTCCTTGCTCAGCAAAAACCGGAGCCATAAATTCCACTGTAAGACTTGTATTTGTTCAGATGACAAAAGACAAGAGAGATAGACCTGCTATCTTAAATCCCAATGATATGAAAACTGAAACTGACTTGTGATAACATTTATGACATTTAACCCTGTGTGTGTGTGTGTGTGTCGTTTCACACACCGTCCAGTGTCCAGCTGCACAAACTGCAGGCCGTCTGAGCCCCACACACCCAGAACAGAGGCTTGAACACTGCAGGTCTGTCTTCATCACTACCTGTTTACTTTACCTCCTTTCACTCTCTCACACTAAGGCCTTTTGTTTCACACACACACACACACACACACAAGCCCTTGTATCCTGTGTGCGCCGCTGTCTGACACACAGACCTCAGGTCAGTCTCGAGTCCTCTCACCTCACCAGGGTTCCTCTGGATTTGCTACAAAGACATCTTTGGAAACGTGGGAGGATCTTCATTGCTTTTCCTTCATCTTTATTTGTCTATTGTTCGACTTACAGCAGCTACACTGAAATATTCATCCAGAGACAGGAACGGTTACACATTAACACAAAGAGCAAAGCAAGTATCCACAAGCTACGTGGCACACAGAGACATGACTCCTCTGTGTTGTGAGGGGAAGCGTCTTCCCATTTGTGCACCACCTC
>JAOWBL010000016.1:430736-480355 GCA_028564865.1 Zenarchopterus dispar
CACACACACACACACACACACACACACACACACACACACACACACACACACACACACACACACACACACACACCTTTTCTCCTGTGGTAGTTGAACCGATGTTCATGAAGACACGTGCGTGTTCATTTAAACTCACTAGCAAGTCTTTCTTATTTATCTCCGTGTGTCTATTTTGCAACCCCCTCCTCCTAGACTATCAATCCCTGCATGGGCTGAAAGACTGAAAAGATAAACTGGCAGCTGGACAGGTAGACACCAAGAGACGGACAAACAAATCCCCGTCTCTACAAGTACTGAAGCATATTGGGGTTAGTGCTACGAGCTGAGTTGACCAGCAGAGTCACTGTTTAGGAATCAGGTACATTTCTGAGATGGCAAGCCCTTACTTTTTTGCTCAGTGACTTTAGCTTTTATTTCAGTTTCTGTTTTGATTTCCTGTACATACACAGCTTGTCCCTCACAACCTCTCATCAGAATAAAGTCGTAAGGATGTGGAAAATGCTGCAGACATTACTGGTTAGTCTGACCATAATACACAGTTCACTGTGTGACGGTGCTGCCTCTCAACACAGTTAACATAAAGGCTTGTTTGTACATTAAGTACAGCATTTATCCATCCATCCATTTTCTATACCCGCTGATTCCATCTATAGGGTCACGGGGGTCTGTCCAGGGGGAGAGGGGACTGTGTTTTTGGACTGTGGGAGGAAACCGGAGTACCCGGAGAAAACCCACACAAGCTCGGGGAGAACACGCAAACTCCACACAGAAAGACTCCTGCCAGGCCGGGAGTCAAACCAGAACCTTCTTGCTGTGAGGCAACAGTGCTAACCACTAAGCCACCGTGCTGCGTACAGTATTTTTGTCATAGATATTTATAAATGTGGCTCCACGTTCTGCGGCTTCACAAAGGTTTCCCTACATGTAATCCATATTAATTATCAATGAATGACTATTTTTGATGGTGTCCGTCTGAAGGAATGGAGATCACACTTGTACAGTTGAAATAATCTGTTTGATATAATAAATTGGCTCCACACTGTTCTTTTGACAAATGTAATGAAGTTTACTTAGAAAAAAAAAAACAAAGTATCCTGGGTTAATACCGTCTGCAAGGAAATAAAAATCAACAATTTAGCTGTCATGCCAGCTTCTTGTCATCTCTTTCACTAAATCTGACAGTTGTCTTGAAGGAGTGTTCGGACAAATCGTCATTTATTGCGCGTGATATGTTGCACGACAACTTCTACTTTTTTAATTTATTTTTAAATAATTACAGTCACTCTTCCGTGTTTCATACTTAACACATTTTAAACCTTTACTGTTAATTAATGGGTTCTGCTCTCAATTCGAAAGTGGCATAAATGTTTACTTGTCGTTTGGTGTATTTCGTTAGGGTTAATATTGGCTTTCTTCTCTTGTGTGTCTTGTTTTACTTCAATTTTTCTTTCCCAACTTTGAGATCCTGTCATTATTTTCAGGTGTTGCCTGTCAGATCCCATAATTAAGGACTTCAAACTGCAGACTCTGCGATGCAGCTCTATGTGTCGCATTGAGGAAGAAAAAGGAAAGCACAAGTGAAGGGGAGTCAGGAGAATCTAAAGTGGCGCTCTGCTACAAGGTCCGTCGTCTTTTGAGGAGACTTTCATTCATGTTTTTGTAAATGTCAGTATCAGTTTGTTGACATCCTGGTAATTGCTGAAGAGGTCATCAGTAAACAAACAAACAAACTTCAGAACCTATCAGCACTTTGCAGTGTGTCTCAGGTAAATCCTCCTTTTTCAGGTGTAATCTCTTTGACTTTCTTTTTCATTAAAATGCAGTAAAAGTGATTCCACCAGTACCCTTTGCCACTACTGTTGTTCCAGCTGAGGACCAATTAACTTGAAGCAATATTTACAATTATCTTTGAACAAACTTGGTGTGAACAGCCCTTCAGCTTGTGTTTCCTCCTCTGCCTTTGGTCGGTGTGTCTGTACTCTTTAAATATTATATTTGATGTTTTTTTGTAACTCCTTGTGTCTGTCTTACTCGATCTGCATCTCTGTCAGTGTTTTTCATATTATGTCTAACTTGGTTTTTAACTTGGTCTAACCTTTTGAGTCTTTTTCTCATTTTGCCCCAACTTTGTTTGTTTTCTTTTTTAGCTTTTAAATTAAACTCACTTTCTGTTCGTCCCATCTGCCTCCAGTGTTTTTATTTGGGTCCTTCAGAAACTGAAAAGCGTAAAAAGTCTTCGCTAGAAGGATGTAAGAAGCTTTCACCGTTTCTGCTTTTAAATCATTTTTCAGTTGCAAAGCTGTGAAACATTCAGGTTGTCGTGTTCCTGACGGCAGGATCAATGCGAAACTCTAGTGATGCTCACCTTCACATAAACATCAACCTGGTCCAGGTGGAAATACTTTTTGAAATGCTTACTGAATTTATTTGAACCAGGAAATCAAAATCCATAACAAAAAAAAAAAAAAAGACAGTACAAGTTTAAATTTGTAGTTTGGCGTCAAGACTCAAAACAGCAAAGACTTCATGACTTTGACGACAGATGAGTGTACATACAGTTAAGTAAAATAAAGTTAAAAAACTGATACTTATCTAGCGTGAGCTTAAGTAGATATTATCTTTCCCTTCTTGCCTAAATGTGGTTACTAAATACAAAGCTTAAGGCTTTAAAACAAAACTGAAAGCCTAACTCTCATGTACAATCTATGCTGGTGTAAATAGTCATTATCTTAGTGAAAAAGAAAAATGCATAATTGTGTACCACAATTCCCAGTTTCATTATTTTTGATTTATTTACTCCAGTCTAGCCGTCCCCATATAGTCACAGGAAAACACGAGAGACTTAAGAGTCACTAACTTTTGCAGTTTTATAAAATTAACAAGCATTAGAAGTTGTAGATGGCGAGAGAAGAGGAAATATTAAGTTTAGAGTGTTTGTAGCTGTCAGGCTTTTGTACTAATCTCAGCTAATGACCTGGCAATATCGCCATCCTTAGTTCACAGCAACATCATGTTTCTGATTAAATTATGAGCCAAAAATGAAATATATTTCCACAAATGTTCAATCTCTCCCTTAGATGTGTGTTGCTCATAATACAGGGTAGAGGGATTCTGCATGATGCCATTAAAAATATCTCTAACCTACCCTGTTTGGTGTCAGTGTTTCAGCTGGCTGGTAGTTGTGTGATGGTGTTGATTTTATTGGACCATTTTTGGCCTCTTAGCTCCAACTGATCAGTATCATTTCTGAGCACGTTTAGGATCACGGCGTTCATCTACATCACAAAGCTCGAGTCATCTCAAACTGGTTTCTTGAACATTACCGATGGGGTCACAGTACTCAGACGCCCTTGGTGGTCACTAGACCTCGATCCAAGAGGAAGAGCAGACCCTAAATATGAAAGGTGCAGCTGATAAATACTCCATCACGTCAATATGGTTTAGGATGTCTGAGGAATGCTTCCAGCACCTTGAATTTATGCCATGAAGAATTAATTTTATGAATAAGACAAAAAGGATCCAACACAGCACTAAAAAGGTAACTAATGAAGTAGCAAAGGAGTTTATTTGTTTTCACCAAGTTCATAAAATCCCAGAGGCCCGTCTGTCCTGCATCATTATCGTAAAAGGCCAGATAATGACTAAGGTTGTTTCAGTATTGGTTTGAAGCCTGTAGCCAACTCAGAACCAGTTATTTTTGTTCTGACAGCAAAAGTATGGTCTATTGACCAGAAAAATGGTGATCCAAGAGCAACAAAGAATCACTCGTATGAAAGGTTGGGAACTGGTTCACAGCGGCCTGAAATACAGCAAATGTGAATATTTTTATTTCAGATAAATCACATATATATTTGAATGTTTACAAGTGTACATTTTAATTCTTTTATATATTGATGGAGGATTTTAAGATTGACAAGTATATGGGTGTAGCAGGATATCATTTCTGCATCAGATCAGGCACCAGCGGAGCCCTGTGACCCTAAAAAGATAATGAATGGATGGATGTGAAGTAAATAAGTGCAGCCCTTTTCTTATCGGTCAAACCCCAAAACAACTGCTCAACATCTGACTTTTCAATGCAGTAGGAGTAACTTTAATCTCCATTCAGTCTGTAAAAAAAGAAACTCCAGTTGTCCCAGGGATGGATCAGCTCTGCCCTGATGACGGGAACACAAACTCAGGTCCACGTTTCCATTTTCAAAGAGTTTGCTGCAGTCAAGGTGTGTGAGCAGGTGCAGCTTTTTTTTCTTTAGAGAATTCACACATTTCAAGACGGTAATGTTTCATACGAGGACTCTGAAACCGAGAGGAAAAATGTGAGGGCAAAAGGAGATTAAATTAGTAAATTTTATCTGTTGTTAAGGCAGCTGGGACTCTCTTTCCCACTATGAAAGACAAAACATTCACATTCCAGCTAAAATAAATAAAAAAGCCTAAACATCTCATATTGTTGTGCGACTGAATGCAACTTCAGTCCACAGTAGGCTTCAGTGCAGTCAGGGTAGACATGCTGCTTCTGGGAATTGATTTGTCTCATTTAAAAAAAAAAAACCTGTACATAAACACACATTTACTTGTGTTAAAATAGAATAATAGCTTCACTACAACCACAGCTCATCCTTTCATTTCTCCGTCTCCGTAATGGTCTTTGTTAAAGTTTCTTCTGCTTGTGAGGTTAGCGGACGTGTAATGCTGAGAGACCTCTCCCTGCCGTGCCCTCTCGGTGCACGTGCAGCTTAACCGCCACGGCAAACAATGCACTGTAAACAAGCCGTTTTCATCACCAACAATGGCTTGTGGAAAAATTAATTAACGATCCACGCTCCTCGTGCAAATCTCAACTCATTCCTAATTAACTCTTCTTCTTGAAAACATCAAGTCGGTTAATTATGTCTGAGAGAAAACAGTCGGATTCTAGTATCACTTATTTATTAGTAATCTTCAGCGCTGGGTGAGAGCCAGTGGCTGGAGTCGACAATGCAAGGGCTGAATGAAAGGGAGTCTGTGTCAGAGCAGGGTTAATGAAAAACTAACCTGGGAAGATAAATACAACGTTAATGAATGCCCAAGAAAGAGAAAAAGAAGAAAAAAAAAAACAAAACAAAGAGACAGGCAAAAAAAAAAAAAAAAAAGAACAGAATTTGTCATGCTGCCTGACTCTTTTGAAATGTGCATTTTGAAATTCAGACCACAAAATCTTTAAGGATGTATTTACATGTTTGTAGTCGAATAATACACCTGTAACCTCACATAGTAGGCAGTTTGTTAGTTTGTTATGCAGAACCAACAGCTGAGAAGACTTTAAAAAAGTAAAAAAATATGTGTGCGCACACACACACACACACACACACATAAGGTGATAGCATGAAAATCTGCTGGTAAAAAAAAAAACTTTGCCTGAGGCAAAACATCTTTTCATTTGAGAACAATTTCAAAAATTCTTTTCTCTCCTTTAGTTGAAGAAATATCTTCTGATTCTTCTGTATTTTACAGTTTGAGGTAATACTAACTTCTTAAGGAAAAAATATTGACTTTAGCCTGGCAAGATGGAGTCTCTCGTGATCATAATCTTGTAAATGTCACAAAAGCCTGGGATTATAGAAATAAAAAAGACAGTATCTTTGCTCGCTGAACTCCATGGCAACAGTTCAAAGCCACCTTGTCCAGTGATTTTAACTTTTTGACTCCAAGTTGAGAAAACCTCAAGCACGCAAGGATGTGTTTCTGTAGACGTAGTCTGAATATAAAACATGAACACAGAAAAGCTTGCTGTTTGGGCTTTCCTATTTTAGTGTTTTTGAAGACAAAAAGTTTGAAGGTGAAGGCGGAGTTGGACCATGATCGGACCAGTTGGCTTCAGTTTGATCCGAGTTTTGAGTATATCCATCTTTTATAGGTGTTATTGCAGATGTTTAAGAACTGAATGCACCAAAGACTTATTATTGACATCTGTCTTCTCTTTTAAAAACAATGATTGTAAAAATGTGATTAAAACCTGTCAACACAGTTAACATCCATATTGGAATTGGTTGCTATTATTTTGTCATTTGACTGGTTTATTTAGGTGGTTTATTAGCACAGAAGGCACCAAACCTGCCACATCACACTCTGTTGATTCACATTTTCATAAACTTCAATGATCCTGAAATGAACTCAGTTATGACCTGCACAGACCTGAAAAAAGAAAGTTTGATACTTGGCTTTTAGAATATGTTTACAAAAATACTTTGAAAGCACCAAAAGCATAAAATCGGAGGATCAACTATTCTATTATAATTTTAGCGGCAAATAAAGAGGATGAACCTCTAAGAGCAACTGAACAGCACCTCATTTATAAGAACCTTCAGCACAAGTATTGCATGAAGCCTTCAGAATAATTCAAATTAATTTGATTTCAGTTATAAAGCATCTATTAAAACACTAACTGTCTGTAGGTGCTCTTCAGAGACCCAGACCATGACCCCCAAGCAAATATGAAAAGAAACAGACAGTAGTAGCAAACAGAATAAACGGCTGTGTTAAAAGACCGAAGATTTGATTTACTTTCTGGATGCAGAAACAGAAGATTTGCATCACAGTTTAATCATTAATAACTGGTCAAACTCTGGTCTCGTTATATCACAGAGATGAAGAATGGGAGCACATTTTTAAATATGAAAATACATCAGATTATCACGTTAAACTCCCTGAGAACTGCTTTTACCCCAAGGAGCTGATGTTCTTGCTCTACCTCCCCCTCTAACCCCCCTACGCCCTGCTCCCAGCACACTTTCTCCCCCACCTCGAAGCTGCCATGATGCTGCCTCCTTGGGTCTGAGGCTGAATGGGGGGATTTGGCACCATTTCCCCCTCTTTTTTTTCCAAGTACATGTTTATGCACCAAATCTCTGCACTTTGTGTTTCTCCACGTCAAGGCAGAAGCTCAGTCCTGGATTGATACGGCCTGGCAGACCCCCTGCACTTGCTCTAAGGGAGGGGGGGACGACAGAGACAACAGAACTGGGAGAGGAAGACAGCATGAGGAAATCCAGAGTGGAGAGGAAATGATTCTTCTGATTTTCAGCACAGGCTTTGTTGCCCTCGAAGGCTGTTTATATATGTGCAAGAGTGTTTTTAAGTCCATTTGTGAAAACAAGAGAGAATGGGAAATTGTGCTATCCACTGCCTGAGGGTGATGCTGAGCCTATATATTTAAGCCCTGCGATGTTCCTTTGCTCAACAATGACGCCTACTAGTTTTAATTTAATTCTGTCATTTTTTTCATTAAATAATCCACTTCCATTTTATATGTCTCAGTGGAACAAAATAAATCTAATCTTATCACAGAGCAGATTGGGCGTGAGCTCTCATGAGTTTTTTTTTCTTTTTTGAAGGCTGAAGAAGCAGCGGCAACCGAAGTGTGTTCATGTGTGTCGGCAGTTTACAGAGGAGCAGGTAAGGCACCACAACACGCAAAGAAGGCTTGACATGATAGTTTTAGCTGTTTTGATTTTTTGTGCAGTCGCGCATGTTTGTCATGTGTGCATTTGACTGTGGGAGGGTGGTGGATTCACATAAAAACTATGCAACATGTCAGAAAAAGAAAGACAAGAGCAAAGATGGCTAAAACTAGCTGCTGGATTTAAGGAAGCAGCAGCAGGGTCAAAGAGGATCACTGGTGGACATTTGAAAGTGTTGATATCAACTTCATATCAGGTCATTTTTGCTTCACCTCTTCAATGACTGATTGACAGAAAACATGGCATTGACTGCATTACCCTCTTTAATGCAGACCCGAGCTTCTGTCCAGGCTCGTGTCTTGCCATTACCTATCATGCCTGTGGACGATTAACAGAAGAAAATAAAATATTTTAGGTTAGTGCAGTGCATTTGTTCAACAGTATATCTGCATCCTGTGAGACTTGAGCTAAAGCGTCCTGAAATGATCCTCCCGGCGCCTTCAGCTGAGTCATGCTGTAGGAGCTGCAGAGCTGCAAGCAGACTTTTGCAACAGAACCGCCCATTACAAATGTCGTTTCAGAGGCAACATTGGAAATGATCGCTGCATTTAACCGATGCACAGTTAGAACAAGCTGCCTCCTTCTTAGCTAAGGCTCCTTCTCGGACCGTTCCACACCAACCCACAGCTAGTGACGGTGGTGTGTCAACACAACAAAAAGCAACATAAATAAATTCACCCCCATACAGTTGTCATGGGTATGAAACTAAAACTGTTCCGTGAACCAAGTTGTAAATCTGTGATTTCTGCTGCTGATGTGGACATTTTAACATGCCATCAGTTGACTGGCTTTTGGAGCCATCTCCTAGTGGTGAGTTAAGGAACTACAACTCTCTTAATTTCAGCGTTGGTTTCAACTCAGAAGTTGGAATGTTGGTGCTCAGAGCAGAATTGTCCACCCTCTCTATCTTTATCTTCACCCAGTTTCACATTGTATAACATTTGCTGTGCCTTGAAAGTGTGTGATATGAAGGTTAACACCAATTTTTAAAAAAAGCACATCTCGAAGACAATAGGGGCTGCTATGAACAAAAGTAAGAAAAAAAATTGAAAGGAACCTTTTGCAGTGTATGTTGACTCAAATCTTGCATTAAAATGCATATGCATGGATCCCAAAACAGCTTAACACCATAAACCCACATCTACATAGCTCAGAAGAGCACCAGAACCAACCAGTTACCCACAATTATCTTCAAGTGCTTCCATTTAATCTCCAAGTGCTTTTCATTTTAACAACCTTGGACAGAGGTAAGACTTCACATGTCTATTAAAAAAAAAAAGAAATGAAAAGAAAAAAACAGGTGCATAGGAGAGAGATGTAAAATAGAAAGTGACTAAAGAAGCTACCACATTTTGGTCTAAGTTATACAAAAAGAAAAATGTTATTAGAAATGGAATCTCAACCTTGTGGTACATGCATTAGGATCTTTTATATATATATATTATTACTATTGTCTCTTTACAGAACCGTATGATCATGGATGTTGTCGAGACAGTAATGGATTATCTTGGAATTCACAGACTAACATTATGTGTTGATTTCTTTTTTTTTTTTTTTTTTTTGCCATTTTTCACTTAGAGAAACATTGACTTTCACAGCAAAGCCGAACGTGCTCGCATAATTGGTAGTTGAGAAAGTGGATCTTCATTGTGGTCCAGGGTCATGCTTGGGTGGTCAGGACCTAAAAGAGTATGCACCCAAGACCATCCCCAAATATGCCTTCAGCAAGACCCTCAAACTGAATCCTCAAAGCGTCTTGAGTGGATTTACACATGCACTTTGAGTTGTTAGACTCATGTCAATGTCATGTGTCAATGGATTTCTGCTGTCGAGCTCAAAGCTGGTAGGATCTGGTAGTAGGTAGGTTCTGCTGCAGTCAAAATAGTCTGAGGGGTTGGTTTTGCTCAAATATTAAAAGAGAAACACAATTAAACTGTCAGGAGGCCTTGGCCTTAGTACTGAGGGTGATTTTTGTTCCTTTTGCAGTTTGTTGCATCTGGTATGAGCAGTCATTTCACTCGGGTACAGATCAGTTCTTCCCTTACTTGCTTCGTTGCTGTTCCTACAGACACATGATAACCAGTACCAATTTTCCTGTATAGTTTGAAATGATGCATTTAGGTATGTTTGGATTTTTTTTTCTCTGAAAAGGAATTGCACTAAGGGGGAAATTTTTACAAACTCATCAGATGATTTGGATCAGAATAACCAAGCTAAGGTTTGACTGTCTGCACCAAACTTGCAGACAGCCTAAGTTACTAATGTTAGCAGCTAATGTTAGTGCCCTCATATGTCGTTACTTTATTTAATCACAACATGAAGTGTGGTGGACTGTTTTTTTTTTTTTTTTTTGGTAATTAAACAAGAGAGTCAATCCCAGCTCCACAACCCCCCAAAGTTCCCTTTTGTGTCACTGTGGGAACACACTGGAACACAGATGGTTAAGCCCACCCTTGTGATGAGTGGGAAGGGTGTTCGGGGGGGAGATGCTGCAGATGGCACAGAGGGCATCAGCCAACATGCATAAACACACACATGCACCTATTAAATAGGAAAGGCGGAGGAAAGCTAAACGCACAAGGTTAGTAGGATAAGGAAGTATGTATAGATGAAGGTGTAGGTGGGCATGTGAGTCCCGTATCCCCGGGCGCGATGTGTGCTCTGTACGTGTGACGGCTGGTGTTGATCTAGCGTGGCACACAAAGCCCTGCCATCTCGCTGGCACCTCTGCCCACGCTGTGCCACACTGAGAAGCACGGCGAGGCCTGCCAGAGGGGCTGGCAAAGCAGGCTATGCCTTTGACTTCGTCTACATCTGAGCTTGTCTTTGAGGTATACGCATAAATAATGTGTGTTTCTAGGAATTTTGTAGACTGCTCATGTGCTTTCCTGATGGATATCCTCTCTCTGAATATGTAGAATTCAGCTTTTGAAGATACGTGTCAAAGTATGTATATAATGTGTGACCAAACCAAATACCACACTCTCACACACACACATCAGCACACACAACCGGTACCCCTCTCATTAGGAATAGCCTATCCTGTGTGTCTAATAGCTAAGCCTTTGATATGCAATGACGACTAATTCCCTCCTGTGTTCCATTCTCTACAGACGCCACAGTCATTAGACCACGGACATGGACACACACACTCACACACACTTGTGTTTGAGTAGGAATCTAATCATTTAACCCATCCAGAGGTTTTGATTCTCATCTGTCTTCACCTTATGTTACAAATCGTCTACCGGGGGACACACTCTCCTCACTTGTAATGCAAATAGAACAATATTTACATAAAAACATTTGAATTTATCATTAAAAATCACTCTTCTTGATGTGGAATGCATCGTTCTGGTTTTTAAGGCAATAAGGTGAAGCCTAATTTGCTTGTTGCACTGTTTGTGTTGTATGCATAAGTTATTCTGTCATCTCACACTGTAATGAGGAAGAAAAAAACCCATCAACATTTAAATGCACCTACTTTTTAAAAGTCAGGACAAACTATGCATTCAGCACTGCAAACATGCAGCAATAGTTCATGGTACTGTCACAGAATTTTCTGGATCAGTCTAAGGTATTGAACTGAATTTGATGAATAATAAACAAATCAAGAAAGCAGATTGTTATGTGTTTCTTTAGTATGAAACCGTCACTTCTTTGGAGAAAAATGGATCTGATTTCAATATATTAGTCATGTTTAAGTTTTAATGAGCAAATAACCTTTTTTTGTAACTCCAATAGACATATATTCTACAATGATAATAATTATAATAATAATTATAGTAATAATAATGAAAATAATAAAAGATTTAAAAAGTAAAAAAGGTCCTTTAATAATCTCCAATAACCCCTTTATATATATATATATATATATATATATATATACATAAAATGTAATGTTCTTTTTAAAGTAAGGATGTGTGGTGTGTATAGTGGATAAAGTAAAGTGATTTCTGATGTTTTAAAACTTGACAAAAAAACAAGCCCAGAGTTGTATATAATAAGTGGATCTGGCAACCCTGTACATGTATAAAAATAAGACAGCAGCAGAACAGTGATAAAGACAGATTCAGAGTTGATGAAAGAGGAGAATAACATCACTGAAATAGAGGAGGAGGACGATGTGTTGTTGATATTAGCGATTGCTGAGGAAAAAAAATTGTGGTCCGAACTTCTGCAAAAGCGAGGATGATGTTTCTGCTTCTCTGCATTGACCACACTAACTTTACTTTCTGACCAATCACACAATTCTTGCAAATCACACAAGAAAAAAAAACCTGTCCAGATGATGTGAGAACTCCCAAACCAGACCTGTGAGGTCGCCACCTCGAGAACAAGAACAAAAGTCTTTATTCTTGTGGAGCATGCATCACCTTAAGTCTGACACCAATCGTCTTCGATCCCTCAGACAGCTGCTACATCAAAGACTGTCGCTCATCAATTGCTGATGGAACCTGATGTAGAAAGGATCTCTTTGCCTGCGACAGAAGAAGCCTTATTTTCAAATTGTTCAGAAGCAGCATCAACATCTCTGGGCTCAGAGGCATCTCGGATGACACCCACACATTTGAAAGGTGGAGTGTGGTCAGACGAATCAGGAACCTAAGATGAAAAAGGCCTTCCAGACTAAAACGAACAACAAGTCCAATATCCAGGCTCTGTGATGGTGCAGGAGAGTATCTACGACCTTGGCAAAGGTCATTTAAAACCGAGAAATGGACATGAAGATTTCAGAGCTACATCTGCTTTCCCTCCATGATGACATGTATTCCAGGGACGTTTCTGCACTCTTCCATAACATGACATAAAACCACATTCAGCACACATTACAACGGGATGGCTGAAGAGGAGGAGAAAGGTACTGGACTGGCCTGGCTGCAGTTCTGACCCGTCTCTGACGAAGAATGTGTGGAGAATTATGAAATCAACAACATCAGCATTGTACTGTTGAAATCTTTAAGACATGCTTGGAAAAAAAAAAAAATCGACAAAATAACTGAAATGCTTCATCACTTGCTTTCTTCAATGTTGGAATTCACTCCTAAGTGTTGTGAGAAGAAATGCAACGCTGCAGAGTCGTAAAAGCTTTACTCTCCCCACTTTCTTTGGAATGTGTTGCAGGTTGGAAATAAAATAAAATAAAAAAAGGTTTTATATTCACAAATGAATTGAAGTTGATAAATAAAAAAGGGAACTATCTTGGGTTCATACTGTGCAAAGAAAAGAAGCAAACAGGAGAATTATTTCATGTATTTTTTTCTTCATTGCCCCAAAGTTTTGTGTTTTGGGAATATAACGTAACTTTCACCATTTTGTTTTCAAAACTGACTCCTAATGTAGACAGAAATCTCTCACAGATGCTGTACGAATCGTCTGATGTACGAAAACAGCCTCTGGATGAAGAACAAGAGGGTCTGTATCTGTCTGCACAGCTGTAGGTACAACGCTGGGCACGTCAGTAATCTGTATTTGTTGGGTCAGACCCACTTTAACAACTGGGTTCAGCCTGTTTTTCCTGAAACCCGAGGGTATTTTATTCTAATGCACGTAATTATCTTGGTGCTATTTTGTTGTTTAAAGACCTTCTCAACAGGACTTCCAGAGATGTTTTAAACATACCAAAATCTTGTTTCATTCACTTTTGAGTTTTGTCATTTGTCAATACTGAGATGATTTCATATAACAAAATAACATTCAGCAAACTAATCAATGAAAAACTCTTAAAAAGTTGAAGTAGCCCAGACTGAGATGTCATTCATTTCTGTCCCTGTATTCAACTCTGTGCAGAATTTCCTGGTAAAGACAAACTTAAGTTGCATCATTCACAGAAGTCACAATTCAACAGATTTCTTTTCCTTTCAGACAGACTTATTCTCTGCGATGATTCAACAGATTTAGAAGTTTCGCCTCAAGTCAGAACCTGAGGCAGTAAAAGCTTTTACAGGTGAAATTCTGTCCAAGATCTTTCTTTCCTCCTCCGTTTGATTCCTCCTTCAACATTTCCTCCCTTATCAGCTCCACTCTGTTACTTCCATAACTCTATCCTCACCTCTGTCACTGCCTATTGATTTATTTAGTTTTCTCTCATCTCTTTCCAAAGTCTCTCCACCAGCTGTCTTGAGCTGTCAAATTCAACATCCACAGTCCCCCACTCAGCTGAAATCACCATCCTGCTCTCCTGGTCTTTTCCTTCTTTTTTTCCTTCTCTCCTTTAATCCTCGGCCTAATCCGACCCTCCTCTCAACTCAGTCTTTTCCTTTTTTGCTCCTCGACTCAACCGCAGCCCTGTTATCACTCTATTACCGTGTCTTCAGTTCATTCGGCAGCTATTAACCTGGTGAACAGCCGCACCCCCGCTGACCCCGGCCAGCTAATACAGCCTTCAAACTCTCACAGTCAGCTGACTGCTTGGCACACATCCATGTTGACTTCCACCATCCTCCACCAACTGGTTTATAAACCCCTCCCTGATAGTTCTCTATTACACAAGAAGTGAAACTTTTCTTTTCTTTTTTTGGAAAGGAGCATGGAATATGTTTGTAAGAACGTGGCAACAGACCAGTATTAGAATCATGATTTCATATTTTACGAACTACATCAAGTAAAAAATCTTATGGATTTACAGCGTCATGGATATGAAAAATATTCTTTACTTGATTTAAGTGCATTTCTTTTTTTTGTTTTGTTTTGAACTGTTCAGTGGTAAAAATGAGTTGAGGAGTACCACAAGGTTCGACTTTAGGTCCCTTATCTAAGTTTCTACTTATCTCTGAATTTTTCTTGCTTTTACTTTTGGCACTACTTTACTTTTGTTATTGTATTATTTATGATAGCCCAGTCCTTAAACAAGTTCTATATTTTGTTTCCCAGTTTATTTCTATTCAATTTCCATGATACATCAGTTTGTATCTAAAATGGTCTTTAAATAAAATATGTTTTGTAATTCATTAAGAAATACATTACTGGTGCTGGTTATCTTTGAGGATTTAAAAATGTCCATTTCCAGGGTGTCCTCATTTTTATAAAATCCCAATCTGAAGCTGGCAAAGGCTTGGGGCTTTGGGAGATATTGGCTAGAAAAGGTACAATTCACTCTGAAATGATCAGGTTGTGGAGGGACAGCATCTGAACAGTGACCATGTCAGAACAGGGGCTGTTATTAGAACATGGAAAGGTTTTGACTGAAACTGACAACAGACTTGGAAATATGTCCACTAAAGTCTGATGCCAGTGACGGTTGCTAAAGTTACTACTTGTCACCACTGCGTTAAGGCGTAAGGGTGATCTGTCATGACATAATTCTTAAGAATGAAAAATCATGATGCAGAAAGGTGTTTTGCTTTCTGTGCCAATCAAATTTTCCTTGGCTCCTGCTAATTCCCGGGCTTCT
Organism: Zenarchopterus dispar; assembly: GCA_028564865.1. Lineage (NCBI taxonomy): Eukaryota > Metazoa > Chordata > Actinopteri > Beloniformes > Zenarchopteridae > Zenarchopterus > Zenarchopterus dispar. The sequence continues at coordinate 445,629 of JAOWBL010000016.1, forward strand.
ACTGAGAGCCTGTTATCACCCTAAAGTGAAAAACATGTTTCAAGTCGTATTTTTAGCAAATAACTGTGATCTCATTGTGACATCATGAAGTGAGGTTCTATCAAAAAAGATTGTGGACTGGAACATGGATGTTCACTCTGTCTGGTATCAACATGCATCCCCGTTCATAGGAACAGCTGCGCTGAGGCTTCCGAAGAAAAGGAAACCGGGTCTTAGTCTCAATAGCAGTCACCACAAAGATATGTTAGTTCTTTTCGTTTTGCTTGTGACTCATTCAGGTTTCTTTTGGGCCAATCTGCTAAAGTAAACAATGGGACCAGCTAAATATCCTGGGTATAATTGACAAAATGACAAAGAATGAAAAGCTTTTCATAAAATTGAACATTTTGGCCTTCAACTCTGTTGTTTACTTGTGTGATGAATGATTGGTTTGAGAAAGCTTTTTTTCAGTCACTTGTGCATTTGTTTCAATCCATTTAGACCAAAGATCTTGTTTACACAAATCTTTTAAAGAGGACACATTTCCTCCTTTTCTTATAAGTTGACACATTTTCCTGAGGTAACAGTGAAATCTTTGTGTCATACTTTGGTCAAAATACTGGAGAGAAACAGTGCCAAAGCTCCCTTTTTAAGCAATATTTTTGTAATACTTCTGTTCATAGGTGGTTTAAGGGTTTGGGTTCAGCATCTCCACTCCACTCTACTGCCTACTTCAGTGTGGTGTGTCTCTCTTCTTGCTGAAGCTTTGTGCTTGGCACTTCAAAAAAAAAAACAAAAAAAAACAAAAACAAAAAAAAAACAACTTCTGCAGGAAGTGAAACAGGTTAGAGTTAAAGAAGAGGAGGCCGACAAAATCCACTCTGATCTGGGTCTGTGAGGTCACAGCATCCGGAAAATCTGAACTCCTCACAGCATTACATGTAGTCACGCCTGAGCGACTCCACACACAGTGACAGGATTTTCTTATATCAGTATTTCAGACACCTAAATATATGCTGTCAAGCAGATTTTTTTTGAACATGTCCCCTTTAAAACCTGAAGGTTAACTTGCCTTTTTTATTCAACACCAGAGAAAATATCAACTAGCACTGTCTGATCTTATGATTGCTTTCAAGCCAGACATTTTATATGAGAGAATATCCCAGACTTTCCACTGAAGTAATAGACTTCGTTTGGGGAAACATTTGAAACACTTGATCTCCAGTTTTATCTGTTTAAGCTTAATTCCAACATCAAACTACATTGTCCAGTACACAGAAATTTCTGAAATATTCATCTGGTTTACTTTTCAGTGAAAAAATAAATATAGTCTGCTTGAATTTTAGCAATATTTGACTCCTTTAAGAGGACAGGAGCCCCCTTGTCGAGCAGATGCTGAAACCGGGCAAGTTTGCAGCTAAAAAGACAAACATTGTTGAGTTGGAAGTTGCCTTCTTCTCCATGTTTCAGTCGATGGCTTTTTGAAATAAATTCCACCGCTAAGATGGAGAAGAGTTACACTGACAGAGGCAGGAGACGTGGAAACCATTTTTGATGATACAGAGTATCTAAGTGTTGCCAAATTCTGTGCAAACTCTGTAGTATCCAGTACCGAGTCTCCATCCATGTGTGCTCTAATTGTGTTTTTGTCTTTGCGTGCCACTGGTTTATTAAAGCTTTGTTGGTTATACCGCTTGTACCGGTCATGTTTTGTCAAACTGATGATGAAACTGAAATGAAGACTGGTGTGAAAGCATCTCCACTACAGGAGGAGTTGGCCTGGTGCAAAAGGTGAATCACCGCACTGGTTTTGAACCAGTGAAGAACTAATTTTTTTTTCTTTTTGGTTGCATGACACTTCTGATGCAGGATAATGACTCTGATCCATTTTACGAGAACATCCAGTTGAAACAGACAGTCTGGAGAGCAGACACCTCTCCGTAAGAGCTGGCACAATGACTGTTTAACACTATTGTTCGTGACACAGTGGTGTTTGGCACTCGCAGGTGGCAGGTGTGAACGTGTTCATGTAGTTGGCTAATCTCGACATGTGTGCGCACCTTCATGTGCGTCTCCACGACACTGGGCTGCAGTTAAGTGAGCGAATGCATTAAAGGGGCTGTTGGGGAGCCCGGCTCGCTCGTTGCCAGCGATAATGAGGATGTTTTCTGTCTTCAGTTCAATCAGCACTCCCGGCTCTCTCAGACGGGAGAGACGAGCAGATGCACGCCGCATAGCAGATGTGTGCTGTTGGAGAGACATCTGAAAGTAAAACTCTAGAGCTTTTTTTTAACGGCATTGTGTGCTGCTGTTTCGATGCCTGCGATTCCTGTCCGCGATCCTGGCGCCAGGCGACGGTAACAACGGCGAGGCGGGACACAAGCAAAAGGCGCAAAAGAAATAGGAGAGAGGAAAAACAGAAAAGGGAAGGAGAAAAAAGGCAGAGAATCTTTGGCAAGGGTTTCATGTTTTAAGTGATTTGGAGAGAGATGACATGCCAAATTAGAGAGTAGCGTTTCGCCCTCTCCACTTTGACTACACATTAAACACAGCAGGGACCATTTTTTTTTCCACACAAAGATAAATGGTGCGGGAGCACATCACAGTCCCCAAACAACACAGATTACGTTGTCTGCTCACTTTCAGAATCTGTTAGGAATTCAATCTGTTTGATTAAAGTTTTGATGGGTTTTTTTCTGATTCAGGTGTATTTAACTTTCCAACTATTCACTTCCAACTTTTCAAAAGCTCAGCTTGAAAGAAAAATCTCTTCAATCATCTCTCAACCAATCAAAAACGGGTCCTTGGCCAAAAGCATTCAATAATAATAATAAAAGACATATAGAAAGGCAAAATATCTGAAAGAATAATTGAAGGATTTATACGAGGATTTCGTTCAATGTAAGCTATCTAAAAGAGAAAATGTCTAATTGTAAAGTGTTTCATTGGCTCATAATCAAAGGACGTGTGGCTGCTATGTTCAGATCAGACATGGCAGCTCGTTCTTCACACTGCAACATAATCAGGCAGTTTTCTTCCTCTTCAGTTAAAAAAGCTACTGCCTGTTAATATTTGTTATGGTATGGATTTCAGAGAGGTCAAATAAACAAGACTATTTCAGCACTAATTTGTGTCAAACCTGATGCTTAAACAGGCTGCAGTTTCATCTGTTTAGGTCTATTAGAAAAACGTGCAGACTGAAGAAAAACAACAATAAAATGAAAGTGTGCGTCCCAGTCGTCTGTGGAGAACGAAGCTCAGAGTTTTTATCCCTGAGCTTGAAAACCAGTCCAAATGATTTACTATGAAGATAAACATGAAGGACGGTTTTATGCACTGAGCCAATTTTGATTTTGTGTAGGTGAATGCTAAACAGAAAAGTGGGCAGACTTCACGAACATAAGAGCCTTCTTCACTCACGCACAAATATTTATTTGTGCCGCTTAGACCGATGGATTGTGTGAGCATCTACGGTGTGAGGCTGATCAAGAGGGAGTTTTATTGTTGTGCCCACGGGAGCAGATGTCACTGGCAGTTCCTCAATACTTCTCTCTTTCTGTCTTGTTTGCTCCCTTGCTGTGTCGCTCCCCGTATTTCCATCTCTGGGTCTGTTTTTCTTTCTGTCTCTCCGCGTTTTTGCCTTGACCAGATGGAGAGATGCTCTGCCTCAAACCTTTCTCGCTCAGGATCACAATGCTCTCAGTCATGTGATCCAGCCTGCTATTTCCTCCCTCTCTCTGCCTCTTTTTCTTTCTGTCCACAACCGCTCGTTCTACCTCTTTCTCGGTGTCCTTTCTCCCTTGACAAAGCCAGACAAAGGCCTTTCATTTCTCCTAGCCTGCTTGTTTTCAGTGTGTTTGTACTGTACAAAACTAGGCTCCCTCACTCATTGTGCTCCCTCTCTGTCTTTGCAAAGAAGGTGTCTAGGGGCCGCGGGGGCCCCTGCTCTGAGACAAGGGGCCTGCCTCAGCTCGGAGAGGGGAGCTGGCAGGGGTGGAAAGGGTCCGTGTGGTGAGTGAGGGAACGAGCGAAACAAGAAAAAGCAAAAGCGAGTATATTATTTCATTAAGTGCTTTGGAGTTCACCAGGGATTGGGGAGTAAAACCTCACAGCTCCGTGCGTGACAGGGGCACGACCCCCCGCAACCTGGGAACTCTATCCACACGTCGCTTTGCCTTCATCTGATACTGGGGGTGTGTGGGAGCCCTCAGTCACTGGTGTGAGCGGGCTTGCCGAGGGGTGCTAAGCTTTTTAGTCAGGGCCTGCCGTACGGCAGAAAGGTGGAAAGGATGATGGAGGGGTGGGACAGGGAAAGAGGGAGGGAAGGTAAAGTGATTTGGGTGGTGAGGGGTGAGGAGGGGGTGAAAGGAGGGGGCTTGCTCTGCCCCAGTAAGACAGAATTAGGTATTGTCGCCAAGCAGAGTAAAGCAGAGCTCGCCCATTCTGTTGATCTGAGCAGGATCCCAGAGAAAACAAAACTGCATTGTTCCCCGCAGATGGAAGCCAGTGTCTCCTGGGTAACAGCATTAATCTCCCCTTTTCTCCTGCTTCCTCTCTTGTCGGGGCCATAATCGGTGGGCTCCTTTCAGCAGCCGAGCCAGCCTCAAAGCCCAGGCTCCTAACTAGCCTCCTAATTAGCTGCAATTACAATGAAGACAACATGATGAGATAATAGAAATTTGCAAAATAATGACATACCACGGGAAAATATTCCTCCTCCCCAAGCACCATTTTTTTCCCTCCGGGAAAGGCACAATGGAGAGCCGGGGCCCTTTTCTGAAAGCGGGGAGCTCAGAAAAAATGGTGGCACATTATGTAGCATAGAACCCTATTGTCTGCCTTCTGGTTGCTTCAATCAACAGGCCATTGTCTGGCTGCTTAAATCAAAATGACTCAAATACGGGCTCCGTAATGATGCCCTCTCAGCGCTGCATACTGAACACAGAGACAGGCTGAGAGCAGAGGAGAGAGGAGGGAAAGGAGAGGTGGTGAAATAGCTTCAGCAAGGTAAGAAAAGAGGGGTCCCATTGTCAATCGTCCAGACAGAAGGTGCAAAAGAGAAAGAACGTTAATGCCCACCTTGGATGGCTACTGCTATCCGGCTTTTTCCATCTGCTTTTGTTGGATCACATCAAACATTTGGTGCGAGAGCACACAAAAAATATGATTTAATGAAATCAAGCACAACTGAGAGTGAGGCAGGCAGCTTTAAAATGGAGAAAGGGAGGGAGGGGAGGACGGTGGAGGGAGGAGATGGAGGTAGACAGCAGGTGGTAGTCATGCACAGAACAAAAATTTTAAGCAACTCTAAAAAAGAGTTGCATGTTTCGTCCAGATAGAGAGACGAAATGGTGTTCTGTTCACCATCTGCTTTTCCATCTCTTATGACAGAAATGTGAATCGTGTCTGTCAGTCTCTAATGAATCCTTCTAGGACATCCTCCGATTCATCATCGACAGCTGCACAGAGGAACGTAGACGCGCTCGCCACGACTTCCACAATCTACGCCAGTAAGGAACCAGGGAGCTGCCTCCCTGTCACCTGCCTTCAGACTCAGAGGTCTTCATCGCCCTTTGCTCCGAGGAGTTTTGTGGCTCTGAAGCAGTCTGTCCGACACGCAAACACACAGCCAGACTGACATATTGACAGACAGATAGGAAGACAAACATGCAGACAGAGAGAGACAACACGCATATTGACAGACAGACAGAGAGGCAGACGGACATAAAAGGCAAAGGTTAAGTTTCAGGAGAAGGACTGAGAGGGAACATTTGTGAGTTTTTGTGTGTGAATCCACGCGTGATTGTCTACTGTAGGATGTGTGCGTGTGTGAGAGAGCTTTGACAATCTTTATTCTAATTATAGCTGTCACAAACAATAAGCAAATGTGATGCTTGTTGCAGAAAAATGAGCATTTCTGTGTGAATAAACGATTGAAAATGACGCAAAGCACTCTAAAGGAGTCTAAAGGTTCAGTAGCAGTTCAAAAGTTTTCTTAAATGTCATCGCTTCGTACAATTTGGTTTCTGTTCAACTCAAATATTTAGCTTCCAGGCCAAATGATGCTGAAAATGAAAGAAAACGGTTTGAGAACAGAGCTTACAAGAATGCGTCTTAGTCAGTGAATCAGAAGAGAAGCTACAGGCGCTCCACAAGACGCAGAGGTCGAATGACCTCCAGAACGAATGGTGAAAGACAGCGCCAAGTGTGACAATAAAGCAGTAAATCCGAGCAATAAAATGTTCACTTGTGATTGTTCCAAAGACGCTACGCTTTCAATTACTAATAAAAACATCCGCAAGCCGTAGAAATGTGTAACATCGACAGATTTTGCGTTAATAAAGTTGAGGCGCAATTCCTGGTCCGACTGTTTAGTATGCTGTGTGACCAGCATTCGCAGCCACTCCACTGGAGATTGCAGGGGGAGAAGTGATGCACTTCAGTGGACTTCATTTGCCTTATCTACCCTCCACAACAGTGGAAATGCAGAAGAACCGGGAATGAAATAATCTCCTAGCTCCTTGACAAAAAGCACCAGGTCGTCGTATGAGGCTCTGGTGCTTTTTGTTGAAAATTGGCTCATACTCTCTTGTTACTTTAGATGCTCTTTTTTGAGTTGTACGATAACGATGAAAATCTGTCACAGCTCTGATCGAGCTCTGTGACGTCACAGAGCTCGATCAGAGAAGACATTGATCTTCCCCTTTATTATACTCAGTTAATTCCACATCTAAGTGAATTTGCTCTGCTTCAGAAGTGGGCAGCACAAAGCCGTGTGACCAATTTCAAAAAAAGCACATCACTTAGAAGAGGGGAGTGGAGTTAAATATGTGGCTCCACCCACTAAAATAACTGGGAGGAGCCTGACAACCCTTCATTGGGACCTCAGTGTAAGAAAAAAGAACAAATATCTCCCCATGAACAACTTTATGCAGTCTGACTGAAAATACTTGCCCAGAAAGATATTTTTTTTCATATGAAGCGCAAATCTGCAGCAAATCTGATCTGTATGTTAAAAACCTCCGTAATCTTATGTCATCCATGAACTATGAACTTATGGCGTTTTACATGCTTGGATGATAAGCTTTAAACACTTTAATTAGAAGCCACAGTGAATCAGAATACACGCTCTTTGAACATGACGAAGAAGGTGCTTACATCACATCACAATTCAAGTCACAAGTGACTTTTAAACAACTAGAGTGACTAAACAATTAACAGGCAGAAATGCGGTTAAAACTGAAACGCAACCCCCTCGAAACACCGCTAGCTATTAGTCCTGAGACGCTGCAACCTTGAAAACCGGCGACTCCAAATACATCACACGAGCCCCCACCCCCCGTAAACACGGAGGACTCCTGTGGAGTAATTAGCTCGTGTCAAATAAGTTGACGAGCTCGTTAACACGTTGCGTCATCCGATACGGTTGCCTTTGTTTGTGTAGGCTTCAGAGAAGAAGTTTGCAGTCTAATTAGCATAATTATAACGGATTTATATGGGTGAAATTAGTGAGCAGATTTCTGCACGCTGTGGTTGGATGGAGACATGTTGCTGCAGAGGAACGAACCGTTTCAACTGTGTGCTAATATGCACTCGTGCAACATGTCTTTTGTTTTTTTTTTTGCAAATTTACCTAGTACATAAAGGGGTGACACGTTAAAGGAGACTTTTTTAACAAGATGATACAATTTCCTAAAGTCCTCATGAAATGTTTGTGACATGAAATGTTTTATACAGAAAAAAGTAGCTTTTAAGAACACGTACTTGCGGCTCTGTTTATAGTGGCAAGTTTTAGGGGGTGGAGTCAAGTCGAGAAGCTGACTCCGCCCATCTATTTCTTTTAACATCTTACAGCTTTACAACTACTCATTTCTGAGGTTTATTTGTCCTTTAAGCATTTAATGCCTGACATATGAAATAGCACTCAAACATATTTATTTTTAATTTGAAGTGTTTTTTTAAAATAAATTAGAAGAAAAAATCCCTTCCAATTTTGTCACTAAGAATTTCTAAATAATTTTTCTTATTATTATGAGTACATTGGGTATGTTTATGTATTTATCTATTTTATATGATTTTCTTTTTCTTTTTTGATTATAGGGGTGGTCTGCAATTCATATGTCAAATCTAATGAATATGATATCAATGGTTTTATGAGCCTCAATAAGCAAAGATGCTAAAATGAAAAAAACAAAACAAAACAATATAATAAAGTTCAGTATAGACATTTCCCCTGTTCGAAACAAACATTGGCTTAACAATGTCAGTTTACACTGTTAGAGGAAATAAACGCACCTATTTTTAAAAGAATATAGCAGAAAAATGCTTTAAATGTGTGTATTTGGCAGATTACACACAAAGGCGAGGTATGAAACCCAAATACAGACGGGTCAAAACTTACACACACTCTCACACCCTCTGCATAAACGTATGCTTAAAGGTGATAAAGTGAGATGACAGGAGCAAACAGGCAACACAAAGGCATGACCCGTCTGACAAGCTGGCCTTAATTACAGCAGACATTCACAGTAGGACAGTGAATTAGTGCAGTTACCTCTCATCACTACTGTAAGACCCCGGGGTCAGTAGATTAACACGCTCACATAGACACGCGCGTACTGTACAGACACGTGCACATACATACAATGCAGGGTGCCGTCAGGCGGTCTTAGCAGCCTCCTGGGTGACGAGGGGTGAAATGAGGGTCACAATTAATCTCTGTGTCAAGGCAGCTAACACTGCGACGTGTAAAACGGTATCGTCAGAGGACTGGGAGAGACCTGGTGGGTCGGGATGCTAAAATGGCTTTTGTTTTTTCAAATATGCTTCTAGTAGAGGAGTCAGGATTCTTTCATCAACCAAGAAGAAACAATGCATCGAGCTTGTTGAGAAGCACTTGAAAGAAAATATGGTCAAGAATCCATACATCTGTTGCTTCCATCTACTGTTGATTTGCTTAAAGATGACATGGGCATAATTTCCTGACCATAAATGTGGTATGTTTGGGTTAACACAGAAACAGTGCAAATGCTCACTTTTCAACCATGACTTTAAAGATTTGTTCATAGCAGCTGGCTTGAGGGGCGGAGTCAGCCAACCAACTTTACCTCACTGCTGTCATCCATGTGCCTCTGTTGATACTGGTGCTACAGCTTTGTGCTCATCACTTTTATGTTACAGTCAGCACTGCATGAGAAGTTGTGTGAAGATATTGATGGAAAAACTGGATAACTCTAGTCTGATCTGGATCTGTGACAAAAATATGCTGAAAATGTAAACATCTCATTGACTGATGTTTTCAGACCTCAAATAAAGCGACAAATAAAGGGATTTAGTAATATCTGAGTCTTTGATTAGGCCGTCACTTTAATTTTTTATTTTCATTTTTATCCTCTTTAACACAATCACATCATACTTATACTGACGTGAACTGTTATTACAATATGCTCTGAGGACTTTTGTGTTATACCTGACTTGATGTATCATCCATTCTCATGGTTAAGGAAAGTACCAAACACACCTCACCTTCTTCATCACTATTACATCCAAAAGAGTCTTTGAGAATCATAATCAACCTGTGCAGACAGATAGAAACCAAAAATGTTCCTCTTCTGACCGAGCTAAGCTGATGGCTACCTCCCTTAAAGTCCCAGTGTTATCATCAAAAGGAGACTGTCATATTTTAATTTGTTTTCTTTATCTGCTGCTGCCCTTTATGTCTGATTTACTCCCAGGTGTTTGCATGGTTACTCAGCACCAGCAAACAAAGTATCCTAATCACAGGTAAAGCTTCCTACGTTAAATGAAGTGAGCATGCTGTTGCAGTGTAATTATGAGCCATGCTAATAGCCCAGACCTCAGACAAACAATCAAAACACGTAGTAGCATGAAGGTTTAATCGATTTCCCCTCATGCAAAAATGCATGCCCGCTAACCTGCTGCATCCTAGGGGTCGACGGGCTGGGATGTGTACATCTCTGCTGTTGTGCATCTGCTGTTTAATGTGTACGTGTGAAGTTGTGGGTCGACGGTATTAATTAATGCAGTGCAGATGAGTCCCCTTTGAGCTGTCTAATTAGACATTAGCATCGAGATGTAATTACCTGAGAGGGCTCAACACGTTTCACTTAACTACTCTCCCTCCTGCGTGACAGGATGAGCAGGTAGGGCTCACACCGACTGTGTGTGCAGCTAATAATGCATGCATATAATGAAAATGTCTGTTTGGCTGCTGTTGCGTGCACATGAGAACAGCTATATATAGCTTGTCATCCTTTTTTCTTTTATGCTTTTTTTTTTTTTTTTTTCCCTGTCTCCTGTTTGGGTCGAAAGTGCATTAGGAAACTCTACTGGGCAACATGGGTTCGATTCTTGATCGATATCCACCACTCTACTGGCAAAAAAGAGAAAAGAATAAAAAGAGAAAGTACAAAGACGCCTCTCTGCTTTTCAGTCTACAAAAGCCTGCTTTCCTCACGGAGAGAGATCTGTGAGATCTGTTTGCCAGCATCACCATAGCAACCATCAGTGCCAACCTTGACACTGCAGTTGCATTGTCTAGAACCCTGACATTAGATAAATAAATTACACAACCTTTGGTACAAACAGATGCACACATTCTCGCTCTTTTACACAGCCTCACCGACAAAATATAAAAAAAAAAAAGAAAATAAAACTTAACCCAAATGATATTTTGGATGCCTTTTAGACGAGAACATCCGAAAGTGAACGTAAAAGCAAAACAAACCCTGCCATCTGTAGGTACAAGCCCAAAAGCTCAGTGAGCCTAACTCACACAAACAGTAAGCTCAAACACTATCATTTGCCATCCTCTTCGATAAAAACAGACTGTTAGGCCGAGCCAAGAGCAGACTGTCAATACAAGACAACAGATTGTGAGAACCCCGTGAACTCCAATACAGCCTGCAACATACCTCTGAGAGCACCAGGAAGAAATCTATGGGCCGCTGCAAGCATTGTCTTCTTATCTGCAGAGGTTCTGTCCTGTTTCTACTGATGATCAATGTCATTAGCATGTCTCACAGAAAGACAGACAGACAGACAGAAAGACAGGAAGAGAGAGCAGCTGCAGACCTTTGGACAAAGTGTCAAACATGCTGTATTTACACAGGTTTCACATATTGACCAGGCTTTTCCACCTCATGTTGATGCTCGAGTGAGGAACATCACAAAATCTGGATAAAAAATTGTATTTTTTAACATGCAGAACTAGTGAAATCTACTGCTGCTGAGCTGCATGCAGTACTTTGCCATCCTTTATGCACATAAAGGCGTTACAACAAAATTCAATCAGTTTTGGAATTTTTACAAACTATAATGCAACCCCCCCCCCAAAAAAACACATAAGAAAAAGTGTTGCAACCTTCTTTATTGTTTTCTATGTCTCTGCCTAAAGCACAGAGAGGAAAACCTCCTACAGGGTCATTACCATAATGATTATAATACATGCTCCAAATTTACTGGCGAATTTAAAGACACCAAGTAACTGTGGTGGCTAACATCTTACTATTTGTTCGGTTAATTCAGAATCAACTAGGACTGAATTTGCATATGTAATTTACTATTTAGTATTATTAATATATTGTATTTCATTAAAAAAAATGCCTTGTGCTGCAGATTATTCATTTTTAATAAATTCCTCATTTTGCATATAAAAGTGACCTTCCCTAGCCTGTGATAAAATATGTGAAAGGTCTTTAATAAGTTAAAAATGAATGCTACTAAAGGAGAAAGTAAAGAATAAGTGAACTAGTGGAGCTTAATTCTGGCTGAAAGCAAAAGGTAAGCCTAAGACGGTGCATTACAAACTGAGATGAGCTAATTACAACAATAACTACGTAATTGTTATAGTAATTACTGTAGCAATTTGTAGTCTTCCAGTTAGAGTTTTTTCCTTTTGTCACCTTGTATATCGAACTTGTTTACATTCTATGTAAAGTCCCTTGAGATGAAAACATCTCCAAGAATGAACAGAAGTGCTCTGCAGAGTTTTCCATCATTTCAGTTACACAATCTGCCACATTTGATAAACACCTGAATAGTGTGCTACTTCTGAACCAGCATACCTCAGATGCTGTATCCCATAATGCAGTGCGACACTACAGAGGCAGCTGATCCCATGACGGATTCTGTTTAGCATAATCCTTTTTCCAATGGCATCGTTCCTGTCATCTCAGAACCCAAACTGGTCGATACAGATGGCTAACCTCTCTGTGTCAGGTTAGTGAGGTTTTTTAGACCTGTTTATTTGTTTTGTTTTTTTCCTCTGTCACCTTGTACTTGATCAGGATGAAGGACAAAGAATCAGTGCTGTCTGTTAGGTTTCTGAGCTAGGCTAATTAGTTTTTTTTTAAACGATTTGATTTTGCATGAATTTTAAATCTGGACTCTACTTAAATCAACTGCATGCGGTGAATTGCATTGAATTAGAATATAATTAGGGTGAATTGAAAAGAATTTAACTGACTATATTCAAGTTGTTTTATGCGTAAAGTAACTTGGAGCTATACAAATAAGCTACAGGGAAATGATATTATGTACACTGAATGACAAGCATGGATTTCATACTTCATGTGTTGATTTCCAATGGATGGTTATTCTTTATAAAGGCTCTGTGATGCACAGGATTTCTATTTGTATTTTTTACCATAATACTGAGATAAAAATGACCAAAGGAAAAAAAAGCTAAATGTGAAATAATCATTTAATGACATTTAATTATTTATTATAATTGTTTAAGCTACGTTTAAGCTGTTAGATCTCGTCGCTGTTCTGTTTTCACCGTTTCCCTCAATAAACCTCGAGCTTATTAACAGCCAGTGTTAACTAGCTGGCTGCTAATTCAGTTTCAAGATTTAAGCTCCTGCTAAAATTGAGGTCCATGAAAGAGCTGAGACTGAATCAAACCAATGACAATGCACCCTTTAAATCAAGACAATGGGCTGAAAGATGCTACAGGGTTCAACAAACCGATCAAATTCTGCAGGAATTCTGATATGAATACAACTCATTATACATCAGCATCTGAGCTACCTTTCAGTTAAAATTGTCAAAAAATGGATTTCTTTGTTGCTGATAAACATAATGTATGTACTGCATACTGATCATTTGTTCTGGCAATTACAAATGATGGCAGCATAAAACAGTGCAAAAGGCTGTATAATGTTCACCATAAGCAACTATAGTTTCTCCGGCTGTCCTTCACTTTGTCAGACTAAAACGACTAAAATGATTCATGTAAAAGGTTCCAGCTTCACAACACTGAAGTTAAAATGTTTTTGACTTCAGGACAGACACTAAAAGAGGCTGTTAATGGAATCAGGAAGCAGCTTATCATGCGAATGAGAACAATAATGACGACACAAAGCAGGGACAAATCCATTGTAAGTGATTTGGATTTATGTCGGCTCAGTAGATTATAAGAGGCCTTTTATCCAGCGGGAGTTACAAAAGCATGGCGCCTAGTCTCACCCATGTTCACACACACAAGAATGCACTCAGACACATGCACATTACAGCACGTCAGAGACGTGACCATTATTATGCGCTAATGTATAAATACAAGCAAACGCATACTCTTATTATACAAAAGCACAGAGACATAAATAGAAAACCTTGATTCCTAATCAAACTGCCAGATAATTGAATTAATTCAGCTGAAGAACAACTTCTTAGATTAGCGAATTAACTTTCAGATAATAAGAGAAAACTCAGCCACACGTGATAATTACATTTGTCTGAAATGAGGGCAGTCGTCGAAATGTATCACGTATTGTCTCACACTTGCATTTCCACATACAGTCGCTTAAGTGACTGAGAAAACAAATCATGTCAGAGTACAAAGAAACATCTCAATGTAAACGTACCAAACAAGACTTTTTTTTTTTAAATTTCAGGGATGCATAACACAGTGTTTTTATTTTACACTACAAAGGGCACCTAATCGTAGGAACAACTCAGAGAAGGCTTTCCTTCAAGGTTTTTTCTTTCTTTCAAGTTACAAACACAATAAAGTGATAATTTTCCAGTTTTCCTATTTTTAAGACACAAATCTCTGATCCCAAATGTGACCTGGAATCTAAATGTCAGGTTTAAGTGCTACTGAGCATCTCCAGTCTGTAAAAATTCAGCTCCACCTCAACAGATGGGACTAGAAAACAGAGATACTGTCAAAAACTGTGAAAAGATACCCACTCCAGACAGACCAAAGAAACCCCACAATTGCTACTACCTCCCCTCCATCAGCCAAAGAAAACATCATGGGCTTTAAATAAAAATACCTTTGTGTTACAACCCTGGAAATTGAACTAAATAATACCAACAGTGAATTTATGAAAGAATATTTCCTTAGGCCCTGGGTCCTCTGACAAACTGTATTGCCTCCACTTTCCTCCGTCCTCTCTCTTCTTTTTAGTGTTTCTAGTAAAGTTCTCTTAGCTACTACTATCCTTTTTTTTTTTTTTTTTACATCAGTTTAAACTGCTACTATTGGGAACTTGCTAATATCTTTAATTTACAACTACATAGGATTATCTTGTTTCATAAGATTTTGAGGAGCCAAAGCTCAGTTATTTGAAGCTGTTTCTGAAACTTTACCTGGTTCATGATTTTAAACAAAACTGATAATAATTTTATATGACATTGTTATTATGGGGCTCTTTTTCTTTGATGACATAAACAAATATCCAGATTATCCTTTGTGGCACATTCAATCACTTAAATTATTAAGTTGTTTTACAATTCCTAAACTGTGATGACAATCAGCTTTGGGATGACAATATAATTTATAGTTATATAATTTATAACCTACTAGTTACCTGCCAAATGTGCTACTGCTGTTCCAAAGCTGATTGTTTTCAAATTAATATCAAATATAATATGACTGGACTCCTGGCTGATGAATTTAAACCCGAATTATTGTTATTATCTCAACCACATAACACCAAATCCTGTGTGTGTTTTGAGGGGGACAAAGAGGCTGATTCACCGGCTTTCTGCAACAGCGTGAGTGAAATTTCGGTAATAACCACATGTTGGCTTTTCAGCTTTTAGTAACTGTTGGAATTTTTAGATAGACCATTATGTAATTACGATAATGCAAAGTACGTTAGCGCAAACATGTCTCAACAGAACACCTTGGTAATAAAGGGTTAAACTGAATAAAGGTAAACTATCTCCGTTGTTGCTCTTCTCACCATTTTATTGTGAAAAAAGTGTTAGAAACTGTTTTCTTTCTTTAGTTTCTTTTCTTCTCTGAAAACCTGATTATCTTTCTAAACTCCCGCTCAAACATATGTATTAGTAACTTGACTTATTGACTCATTAAAATATTGACTTATTTTGAACGGTGTGACATCACTACACCAATTAAAATACATAGAAAGGGTTAGGAAAAGATTACAGTTCAGTGTAAAATAGCAGCAGTCAAAACCCTGCGGTTTCCACACAAAGTCTTATCACAATATATTTAGTAGATACTTTTATCCCGAGTGACTTACAACAGAGGGACACAATCACAAAGTAAGTGCATTTATGTCAGCATTCAAATAAGTGCAGCAAAGACGACTTTGAAGTGCAGTTCAGGAAGTTAAAGAGGCAGTGTAGTTAAAGACAGGAGGTGTTTGTGGAAGACTAAGGTTTTATCACCATCTTGAACTCAGGGAGGGATGACTCTGATCTCGTGGTCACAGGTAACTTGTTCCACCTTTGAGGAACGACGTGGGAGACCAGTCTGGACTGAAATCTTCTGGTGTGAGGGGAGGACAAGGTCAGTCAGTGCTCGTGAAGCGTTGTAGCCTTTACGATCAAGTTCATATAGGCAGTTGCAGTACCTGGGATCACCTTTTAGGTAAGTGACAGGGTCTTTATTCAGGCAGCCAAAGGTAGCCAGTGAAGCTCAGTGAACAAAGGTGTGACATGTGCTCATCTGGGTTGATTAAAGACCAGGCGCACCGCTGCATTGTGGACCTTTTGTAGTCGTTTGATTGCACAAGCTGGAAGGCTGGCCAGGAGGGCAATCGAAATGGTTGTAACCGTGACCTGTACTAGCAGTTGAGCTGCATATTGATTTAGATGGGGTCTTATTTTTTTTTGTATTTTGTAGAGAGCAAAGTGGCACAACCATGACACCGAGGTAACGTGGTCAGAGAAGGATAACTGGTCATCTTTGTAACTTTTGTGGGAGCAACAGTAGCATATGTGATAGTCATGTCAATATTGAGGGTGAGCGGGTGATGGGCAGGGATAACCACGACATCAGTCTTTGGACAGGTCTTCAGTCTTGGACAAGTCTCAATATGTGACTTATTGTGGGGTTTTTTTTGTTGTTGTTGTTGTTTTTAGGGAACTGAGACTGACATGTCAAGGATCATGTTGTGTTTCAAAACATATAATGGCAACATTTTACTCTGCCTATGGTCAAGTATTAATAGCTAATCAAGTTAATGTTTCTAAGAGTCCCATTGTAGCAGGCCTACTCAGAGGACATCTACACAATTATGCTCATGGAGTTAGGATGAAAAGAGTAAATTAACAAGGAATCCAACAGTTTTTACCCTCAAAATGAGCTGATTTATCACGTCCATGCAACTTTTGAACAAGGCTGGAACCGTCAGATGAAGTATTGCTTTTCTGAAACGTAACCCAATAAGTTCAATTTACACAAAGTTTTCTTTGTCAAAAAATAACCAAACAACATAATTTTGTAAATCTACAGCATGATGTGGGAAAGATGTAATGTCTATGTATGTCAGGACCCCATGACACTGGATTCAAAAAGTGCAAAAAACATGCCATAAAAATTCCAGAGTTCATTGAAAACCTCTCTAGTTACCCTCTAAAGTCCCCCCATCCCTCACCATCCCTCTCTTCCTCCCTCTTCTGACTCTCTTCTTTCTGACTATTGTCAACACAAAGCATCACATTCAGGCCCCAATGACTTCTCTTATGGCAGGCAGTGGTAGGCTTAACGCACAATGGCTGCATGGAGACAAAAGTCAGTTTATTATGCCGAGGAGTGACAGAGAGACAGACAGACTGAGAGAGATGAAGACAGAAAGAGGAAGAGGGAATGAAAGAGTGCCACTCTGCTTTCCATTGTGGCGGGACTCACATCTGGTGACCATGTGTGACCGGAGCAGCGGGGCTAATGATGGGCTTCCTGAGGCCAGCTCAATTAGGCCAGGCCTCACCGGACTCCCGGAGAAAGAGCCAGAGAGGGAGATGACTATCGACATGCTGTTTACTATTTGTGTGCGTTTGTACATGTGACACAATCTGTACTACTTACATTAAAGTTTTCGTAGATATGTGCATACGTATAAATGTGTCCTTTGTCTGCGTTTGTTCCCAATGACCCGTTCCTGACCACCTTCTTTAGACTTCGGCACATAAAGACATACGTGCGCGCATAAAAACACACCTCTTTCTTCTGAGCGGGTTAAAACTAACTAACAAGCTGTTAAGCCATTAATGGTTAGGGCATGGCTTTGATGGCCCAATACAAGACTTCTAACACTCTGAAAACGACACAGGATGGAAGACGAGAATGGCGAGAGCGTCTAACCATGTCCTCAGGCATGTCTGCCCGCGTCTGTGTGTGATGTCTGGTGAGTGTGTTACATTGTGTACCAGTCTGCACCGCAATCAGATGGGCTCCTGTGACAGTACCATCCCTTATTATTCCTGATCCGCAAACTGTTCACCCCACAAGACACAGGCTGAAAAATACAAACCTAATAAACAGCAAAGAAAAGCCCGTCTGTCTGAGTTAATAAAAGGCTTTATTGGGGAAATTCGATGCCAATTCTTCCCATAATCACGTGTTGCTGGTCAGATGTGTATAATTAGTATTGCATAAGCAATTGCATAAAGCAAGAATTGGGGTCATTTGAGGCTTTCATTTTTATCAAAAGAACAAAAACACACCCCCACTATTAGGTTGATCTTTCATAGACGATGCTCGTCTGTGCTGGTTTTGGAGGTATAATATGAGAAGAGGTGGTATGGTCATGAAGTCTTCGTTGTAGGTCTCCACACGAAGAAGGAAAATATGTAGGAATCTGCCAGCTCCAGTTTTGGAAAAAAAAAATGAAAACAAAAATAACCAAAAAACAAATTGATTTAATTTGGATGACCATCTTAAAAAATAACTCAACGGCAAAAAGCTTCAGTTACCTTAGCTGGTCACTTGAGGTTATCTCAGGGTAAGAGTCACTGTCCAAGAGCCAGCAGACAAAATTCATAACTCTTCAGAAAAAAACAAACAAACATGATTAAAAGCTGGTAGAAAAAAATGGGTTGGACTGCCACAGATAATTTCTTCAGTTATGACATCTTTGAAGGGTTAAAATGAAAAGTAACTCACCTGTTTAGTTTTTAAACCTGTAAAAGTGCCCTTAAGATTCCTTTACGTGTTTTAAAACAAAATTGAGAGATATAGCTGTGAATTTAAGTAGGCAGTTTGTCTCAACATAAAAGACTGGAGGAACAATCCTGACAACGTGTGGACCAGAGGATTTATATTTCTTTCACACCGAATGTGATGTACTGAGCCTCCTGTTGGGTGTAGCAAAGTAGCAAAGTCAGGAACAAGCGAGGTGGAGTTTTCAAAATGTTGTATAATTGCTGGTAGACAGGAAGTGTCTGGTTTGTATGCAGTATACTAGCAGAAGCCCCGGCAGTGAGGAATATGAGGTGAGAAGCAGCAAGAAAGAGGAGGATGTGGGACGAGACCCTCAGGTCCAGGAACACGCTGGGGAACTTCAGGTTTCTCAAGGAGCATCATTTTCACAAGGATCTGGTTAATTTCTGCTTTCAGCTCAGCAGTCATCCTGGATGGATGTTCTCTGTGCTCCTATCTGTTGGTTGTGATTGATTAATAACAGACAAGGGCCAGTTGAACTACTTTTATATGATGCAAGCTATAAAATGAATGGGACCCACAACGTTTTTGGTGTGAAAGGAACATTATGGATTATAAGCACACAAAGTGAGGAACCAATTAAAAGGGACAGTGGTGGAAGCCACAAGAAGTAGTTAGCACAAGATAGATGGAAAAGAAAGCAAGGACCAAGGACGTCTTTATGTAGTTATTGCAGAAATGAAATTTTGCACATTTTCATGTCTCATCCAAATATTTGAAATGGCAAAAGAAGTGGATTCAGTTTATTTGGCAACATCATGGTTGTTCACCATTAACACAAGAGAAGGTACGGGTCTCTAGTGTTAATTTTTCAGACAGCTGCTGTGTAAATGTAACCTAAAATAGCTTTTGCCACAATAACATTCATAGTTTAACACTCTTTCAACTATTTATGTGGTGATATTTATGTGGATATTGAGAGATGATTTCTGTCAACAGGTAAGCTTATTGTTCAATGCGCTTTCATAAAGAGCCCTGATAATTACTAATTCTGGTTTTATGAGCTACTACAGGTCTGTTTTGAATATGCATGTCACATATTACTGATTTTAATTGCAAAAATGTAGTATGCAACAGAGCAATACAGTTTGCTAAAAATATAGGGATTATATTCTCATATAGAGACCTTTACATACTACACTAAGAATCAAGGATGACTACTGGGCCAGTATGTAGTACATCATATAATGTGTTATGTAACCAGTGACCATACCACCATATTCAATGATTGAGGTTGAGTGTGTTGAATTACGCTCAAACTATTCTTAAATAATGATTTTTTTGGGTGCCAAATAGTTAAAAATGTCTTTTAAGTTTTAAGTGCTTGAGTAGAGGGTGAGAAGTGTGACTGATGTAAATAATGATCCTGGGTTGTCCAATCCATTCCCTGCCCATTAGTTTTGGCTTAGAGACAGTATCCAGGTACAGCATGGGCACCAGGTGTCCAAGTAGTTTGTCTATAAGCATGCAGAGAAAGTCTTACTAGTCTCAAAGACTCCAGATCCAAGGTGTTCAAACTGAAACGTGTGCCAAGCCCCAACTAGTCAAGGCAGGTGGCTGCTCACCCTCGTCTGGTTCTGCTGGTCATCTCTTGCTTTTGGATGCACATTAGCATGAAATAAATTCAATTTCAAATTCAATGCAAACTATTAGTTTCCTTCGGTAATCAAGTTTTTACAAACTGCCATCTCATAATTACCATATTAAATACATTACATCTAATATTAAAGTAATATTTATGATATTAAATTTGATTAAACATTCTGCAAAGTGAACTGAAATGACATTTGGCATGACTTGCTGCTGTGTAATAAACAGAACTGGACTGAACTGAAAAGTTGAAGGAGAGTTGTATCTATATGGACGCAGAGGTGAACCACTGTGTTCAGGTTTTTAGAGAATAACAGAGATAGTTATTTCTGTGTAGGTGATTATTTGTCTTCTCACTGTAAACATGGTTAAATCTGCAGCACAGGACATGATGCACCGTTTATGGAAGCTGCCGTTAAAATCAAAAAACTTCTCAGTAATACTGTATGTCGGTCAAATTCAAAGACAGAGATGATACACATACTTTCTGATTCTACATGACACCTTGTATGAATTTTATGTTCAGAAAAAATATAATTCAGGATTCTTCTGAAAATAATTTAGGTCTGACTTCTTTATAATCAATGTAATAAAGTAAAGTTGTTGCGTGGGTGCGGTGTTGTTGGAGTCGCTGTGTTTTGGAAAATTACGGACTCTGACATTGTGGAGCATTAAAAACAGAAATGTTTACACCACTGGTTTACACCAGTGGGCCAGATGGTTTCTTTTTTTAATGTCTGTATTATGTAAAACTGCTCAATTCAAAATTTTTGTTATATATTTTTTTTTTTACAGAACCCTCACTTGATGAAGAAGAAATCCTGGGGAAATGAAACCAGTGTAGAGGATGGATGGATGGATAGATAAAGTTCAAAAGCATCCATCAGTCTGATCAGTAATATCACAACAAGCTACATACACACACACACACACACACATATATATATATATATATATATACACTCATACATACATACATACATATATAAATATATATATATATATATATATATATACACACACACATACATACATACATATATAAATATATATATATATATATACATGTGTGTATTTACTATACCGTATACTGTCTATATACTACCTCATACAGTTCAGTGAGGTACTATAGTGTACTGTTGTGTGGTACAGTGTAGTACAGTGTAGTACTGTGTACAGACATTATCTGCAAGTCAGAGAAGAAAAAGTGACTTTTATGATCTAACTTCTATCTACATCATCCTCTGCCCTTCATGTCTCTCGTAAATCAATGATAGCCATCTGACTGCTCCACTCTGTGTTCACCATCTTCTTTTTTGTGTCTTTACAGATTTCTGTGCTTAGGTGCGCTCGCTCCGTGGACGGGAAGTGGTTTTGTTACTAGAGAATCAAGGGCTTCAATCAGACCATCACTGGCTCGTGTGGGCACACTCAAAGTTGATAATCATGTGTCTGACTAACTCCAACCATTCAAATAATTGCATGCAAACCCACTAACTTAATTA
Source organism: Zenarchopterus dispar (assembly GCA_028564865.1). NCBI lineage: Eukaryota > Metazoa > Chordata > Actinopteri > Beloniformes > Zenarchopteridae > Zenarchopterus > Zenarchopterus dispar. The sequence goes on from JAOWBL010000016.1 coordinate 467,145, forward strand.
CACCATCACCACGGCTACTGTGGCATTCAAACTGGAAAAAAGAGACAGATGTTCAGACATATTGTATTGCAGGGAAGTACAAGCCCAAATCAATTCAACTCGCTTATTTAACTTATGCAATAAAAGTCATCTGAAGACACTAAATAAAACAAGTTTACTACAGTATATTTTATTACACTCATTTTGGTGATTCAGACATGCAACATGTTCTAAAAAATAGTTGGGACAGCAATGTTTTCACCACGTTTGAATGCTGCTGTTTCTTCTCACAGCATCTAAAAGGCATTCTGGCACCAAGAAATGTGCTTTTACTTGTTATTTTGTCTGATTGGTCATTTAGGCATGTTTTGAGGTGGACACCAGGATACACTCAGCCATGCTTCTGTAATGTGTGCAGATTTTAGTTTTGAACCATGCATGGATGTCCCTGCAAAAGAAGTCGTCTTAAAGGCAGCATACGTTGCTCTAAAATCTCAAGACCTTTATTTAACACATCAGCAATGATGGAGGAAGAAGAAAATGTGACGATTCAGACAAACCATTAAATCCAGTTAAATATACACTAGCCAACATTCAGATCTTTTGTCTTTAACGGGATATTCAAAACACCTAGGCTCTTGACTCTGAAGTTGACTGGCTGCTCTCATCACCTGTCCCCTCAGCCCTGATTCTGGATGCAACCTTTCTCCGTCTCTCCAGACTATTTAAACTATTTTACAGATGAATGCCTCAGTGTGACAGCAGCAGAGAAATTTCCTTCTTTATGTGATCAGCCAGGACTTGATTTTCTAGTCTTTCCGGTTTTCTTTAGTGTCTTTTGCCACATTTGTTGCGTTCCTGAGTGAGTGCTCAGATGAATTGTGGTAACTCTTTGTGATACATCACACAGCGCTTTTTATTATTTTTTTAACTTACCGAACCATCTGGTCACAACACATGAGATTCTCAGCTGTGATTCAGACACGGCACTTTTAAAAGGATAACTGGTAATCATAATTATCGGGCTAATGGATCTTAAGTTGTGTTCATTTTATCGAGTAGGAGGTATTCAGAAAGACTATTGTAGCATCTCAGGGGCACCAGTGTCCTACATGGTGTCACAGAAGTGCAAATTATCTTTCCCCAAGTACACAGATATAATGACAGAGCCTGGATTTTGGACTTGCTTGGTCCTTTTTGCCTTTGTGAACAAACAGTGGACTATTCTTCCAAAGAGATCAAGATTACAGACCCGTCTGACAGAACCAATTGCATGTTGGGGCCAATGGTTGGCCATCCTGTCCTCATAAAAGCCGCTCAGCGTGAGTTGAGATGAAGGAGAGAGTCAGGTTCAAGAGTGGTCAGAAACATGCACAAATGAAGAAGTGGTTATGTAACTAATGTCAATCATATTATCAATCAATATTACAATAGATCAAATAAACTAAACGTGCTGTATGGTGAAGAAGAGAGTTTGGTCGACTCCATAGACATCCTGCATAGTTTCACAGATAGTGTTCACAACTATAAAACTGTTGATGCATTTCTGAAAGTAAACATAGGACTTTGTTACAAATGAAGGGGTCTTACTGCAGTGTCATCTCAGGGACTGGAAATCATCACTACCACCGTAGGCTTCGACCCCTGCTCACTGATATTAGGCACATGAGAAGGAGAAAGATGAAAATCCATCCCCATCTTCTTACTTTTTTTAAGGGATTTTAAACATTTTGATTTTTTTTTGTTATATTTATTGAAAACGTTGAAGACTTCAACCCACCTCTGGCTCATAATTTGAGCCTTTCATGGATACCGTCTTTGAACTAAGTCATCAATACGATCACACGTTTAGATTATCATGATTTGTTTTTTTGCCTTTAAACTCGTTTTTTGTTTTAATTTCATGAGTAAAATACAATAAAACAAGACAAAAAATGAAATATCTGAATAATATCATAATATTCCTATCTTTTTTTCTCACACAAAAACACCTATTAGGCTTATGCAAATGTGAGTCAAAGTTTGCCAACATCCACCAAACCGTCAACAAACGGACACAGTGGGAGAGAGCGGCTTTGTCGGTCATCAAGTACAAACTGAACCACCTGCTACAAGGCTGCAGCAGCGGACCACTGGCACCTCTCCTCTCGGCCTCCGTCTCCACAGGAAATGAGCAGGCAAATAAGCAGACAGAGATAATTACAAACCAAACAATAGCCGTCAATCCTGTCCACATCAACCGCCCCGACCCTGCCCTCCCACCAGCCCAACACGGTTTACTGTAATCTGTGTCCACTCGGCGGACGGCGGGATCCGAAGCGCCCTTCGTACGTCTGTTCGGAGTTTCCGTCCCCGCTCATCCTCCCTCCCCGGCTTCCACAAAACAAAGCGTGTTAACCTTGAGCTGCGAGACAGCTTTGTACCGGCGTCCGAGGAGATATTAGGAAGGTGATTAAGTGAGATTGATGGTACTTTAATTCCCTGACAAAAATAATGGCTCCCTCCTGTTGTTTAATCTTCAATCTTCATTACACGGTGGGAGAAACTCCAGAGAGTAAGGTTTTCAGCCAAAAGAAAAAAAAAAGCCATACTAACAAAGGACGCCATCAAGGATAGCATTTTTACATGCTTAATCAAAAGGAATTGTAATTGCAAGTCCAAAGGAAGGTTTTGGAACGCAACAAACTGGAATCTGAAGAAAAAAATAAATAAATTAGGCTGCAATTTATCTTCAACAAAAGGAGGAAAACAATCCCCAACTGTCTCTTCTTCACATTACTGATGTTATTTTCATTTCGCTTAAGTGTTTGGACCTTCATAAAAATACTTTTCTTGTTTTGGGGTCAAGACAATAAATATTTTCTTTGAAAGACTTGGGAGAGGTTTTAAGGTTCTTGGGTGACATTGTTAGGTAAAATGAGTGCAGCAAAGTTCACTTGTTGAGTAAAATGGAAATTTTTAAGTGGCTCAGGTCGGTACTCTGGTTTTATGAGGGTCCCCATAAACATAACAAAACAAACAAACAAAAAAAACAGTTTAATTCTGTTCTGTCTAAGACTATTCCATGTATTTGTTCGCTTTTATTAAAGTGCTATTATTCTCTGGAGCTGACCCCAAGCGCTGACCTGCCGGTGGTGAGATGCTAACGTTCTTTCTTTGTGTGATCGATTCTGGAGGCCAGCAGAGAGAGCCTTGGTTAGTCTCAGCGGCGAGGAGATCAGAGCACTGGGTCAGCTGAAGAGCAGCACTCGTCTTGCTCAAGGACACCTCGGTAGAAAGAGGGCTTGCAGAGATGCAGCCGACACCTTTCAAAAGAGCAAATAATGCAGATTAAACACTAAAGCGCACGTTAAACAAGGATGCCGTGTGCTGCTAATGACGTGCAAGGTCTTCTGTTTGAGATGAATGCCTGAGGTCGTCTGATATCACAGGGAAATATAAATGGCAGAACTTTTCATCCACTGAAGGTTTCAGGACATGCAGGGTTGTTTTCTTTGTCTCAGTCTACAACCTACTAAAGATGGTTCATTCACACACAAACACGCTCATAAAAGTCCATAATGTTTACAAAGAAAGTTAACTTCTAAACAGATGAGAGGCTGCATCGAATTGTTACGGCCTTCGTTCCCTTTGTGCTCCTCGATGGTTATATTCCTTTCTGTGACATTCAGCAAGTTTTACAGCCGCCTAATGATTGAGTGCAGATAGATGGACTGCCAAACAACAAACACCACATGCAGATGAAAAGGGTCCCACCGACATTTTGACACCATATCTGGACAAGTAAAAGCAATCAGCTTGTGCACGTGTGTGTGGGTGTCTGTGCATAAATAAACAAGCGATGAACTGAATGCAGACTTATACGGCCAGCCGTCGGTACAATGGGGACTGCATCAGTGACAGAAACCATCCTTTTAATCTAGCGCATCTCTCGTGGCGTCTCAGCCTAATGTCCGACTGCACAAAGAAAGGTCAGAGAGGGCTCCGCTTGGGTGGGTGGAACAAACAACTGGGATGCGCCGTCTCTCCGGCTACCCCTTCCTCTCTCTCTCGGAGGCTTCAAGGTCTGCTTTAGCGTACAGTTACAGTCAGTTTACTGGCCATCAAAGCGAAGCCAAACTTCTAAGCGCTCTAATAGAGTCATGTGTTTGTACGCTTCGCATTTTGGTGGTAAAAAGTACTAAACGATGAGGCTTTTTATCGCTCCCTAACAACTGAGCTGCCTCGGGAAATTTAACCAACTTGCTTAAAAAGTTGATCCTAACTGTCAGCATCCCATCTCGTGTCTTTATGTCTTTCCTTGTTATATCTGCAGCCCGTGTCTAGAAAACGAGCTGCAAGTCCAAACGGTCGACAATCATTTCCACTTCCAAATCAGTACCAACCGCGTTTTGCTGCCTAATGTAGCTCATCCTCCTGAGCTCAATATTGTTTATCAGCAAGAAACGGAGGGGGGAGAAGGAGAAACAGCCACAAGGAATGAGAGAAAATAGAGCAGGAGGAGAAGGAGGGAGGAGGATGGGGGTCAGTGGAGGTAGAAAAGAAGCGATGAATACAACCCCTGTTCCTCCTCCGCTGTCTCAAACAAGGCCTGGGTAAACAGGAAGTGCAGCTGCACTCGCTGTCTCTGTGACTCTCTTGTCTTTCACCTCCTGCACCTCCCTTCTTGGACTGCCCAAAAATATTCCTATCGGAACACAATTACATTTGCCTTATCTCATGTAATTTGATAAGGACGCACAAAAGGAGAGAAAAAAGGGGAGGAAACACAAATAATTAACAAACATCTTGGAAAATATTTCGTTGCCTTCCCGTCACATGGTGAGGAGTCATGATAGTTGGCAATCTGGACACGCAGTTCCCCACAGTCGGGCCTAATCCCCCTATTTCTTTAAGAGACAGAGGGAGTAGAGAAAAGGAGAAAGGAGGCATTGTGACTGGAGACAGTGCAGTAAAAAGAGGAGCGTACAGTACCAAATTGAGGTCGCTGCAAGACAATGGCTGCCCTTCACTGGCTCATTCACACACGGTCTCCACACAGCTCTATCAAACGCCTCTTTCTTTTCTTCTTCCCCTCCTCTGTTCTGTTCTTTCTCTTTCTTTCCCTCACGTCCGCCTTTCTTTTCCTCATCACAGAGGGATGGGGGATAATGAAACCCTGGCTCACCCAGGCTGATCTGGGGGCCTGTTGCAGAGGAGAGGAGCTCCCTCTCGCTCTGGTCGGTGGGTACCTTCTCATATCCTCCGCTCGACGCCTCAAACCAGCTCCACCCTCCGCTCCCTGTCTGGTGGAGGTTTGTTTTGGAGGCCAATCTGGCACATTTGAAGACTTCTCAGCATCTGTCTTGTGATGCTCTATGGAATGTATTAACTCTTAATAAAACAAAGTGAAGCATTGAAGCTTTGGAATGCAGCTTACCATCATTTCTGAATTCAGGGTTTCATAAGATCCTTTTCTCAAGTCAAAGGTTAATGACGCTTTTACATAACAATAGCGGGTAAATGCAATTTTCTGGCCGTTGTTTAGGACACCTGTGGCTCAGGAGGAGTGAATCGAGCAATTTCATGGTTACGGTAATCATGGACCATATAAGAAGAACTGGACAATCCTCCTGTAGACATCAGGATTACCTGTTATTTAGATTTACAGCATTTTAAAAGTTTTTAGCAGTTAATTTCAATTCCTCTCTTTAATCTGAGATTTCTCCACCTTTTCCCATTTCAACCAACTTTTAAGTCCAACCAGATGTTTAGATTCTCTGCTGAGTAAAAGCTGCTGCGTCCTGCAGGTGAATCTGGCCGGATCCGTCAAGTGTTTAAATACTCTATAAGACTAGACAGACTACACAAAAGCCTTTATTTCACCCAGAAAAAAGAAAAGGAAACAGTGAACCTATTACACATAAGATCAGATATTAAATTTGTCACTCTCATCTTGGGTTCTTCATGTCCCTCAAAGTTCTGACTGGTGATTTCGGCACCGGGCATTAAAGTCTGCTCAAGAAGCCACAGAGGCAGGGAGCTAGTTTTGAGGACAACTTTGAGAGCCATTTATTAATTAACAAATTTGTAAATAATCATATTTTTTTCCTGGATTTACAACAGTCGACTTGGAGGGAAAAGTACCTAAAAGAAAAAGAAGTATTCCCTTCATACAAGCAGAGGAAAGTTCGTGAAATAACTTCAACGTGACATTTTTGGGTCCTGATCGCATATATTCAGGGAAGCTATTATGGAAGAAAATATTGTTCTAAATAAAGCCTGGTCTGTCTTGAGAAACGATAGACAAATGTTTCATTCACTGAGTCACACATCCTATGGACTGTGAAGAAGAAAAGACCATGAACAGTGAAATGTTCCCCTTTTATAAAGGATTCATGGAATTCACGCTTTCACATGCAGGGAAACAAGAGGGCAAAGACACCTTCGGGCAACTTGGGTCACAAAGGCTGATGATCCGTGAGCCTAATTTGGCTTGGCAAACCTAATCGTTCAGCGCTGATCAAATACAGAATCCATTGGTGGCCTTTAAACAGTTTATTGCGGGAAAAGGGAGAAAACAGGGATTGGTATTGTTATTGAGACCGCAGAAATTTTGTCGCCTGATCTCTTTTAAGCAGGACATCAATTGCCCACAGGGTTGGAGCGCGTGATGCAGTTAAGGTGACCATTATTTCAGCAATGAAAAAGATGCTGCTGATGTTTTGATGGGCGAGTGCTCTTCAGTAAAAAGATATACACAACTCGCACACAAACACGATTTTGATTAAGATCACTCATAAACTTGTAGAATCATAAGTAGCAGGATATATTGTACAGGTCGACCAGTCAGGAGGAGGTAAGTGACAAAATGGTGTTAAGATCAGAGTAATGGTTTTAAACAAGAGGTAAACCTGGATTTCATCACAGGACTGGTGTCTAAGTGTCTTACTTTACCAGGTTACTCCTCAACGGGCAAAGAAAGTGACTGAAAAGTGATTTTTATTTACAGTGAGGTCATAAGGAATTGGAGTAATACAGTTGACCATCAATACAATTCGGATGGAGCAACATTTGTAAATTTTTATTGTGGGACTTTGAAAAGTATTGCTCACTTTTGCAACCTTTCAGTGCAACATATATGACGTAAGTCCTCGTAAAGTCCATCTTTAATTGGTGGAGATTTATGGCCAGTGAAATGGATAAAGTTATACATTCATAAGCAAGTGAGGCAAGATATAGCAAGAATCATGGTGAAACCTGCCCTTCCATGTTATTCTTTAATACTCTTGTTAACTGTTGATTTCCATAACAGATCTAAGTCACAGCATCAAGATTCCCAAATGTTTGGGGAATTCTGTGACTAGAAACTTATGAATGAATGATCAAGTTTTTAAAAACAGATTCATTGTGCTGAAAACAGCCCTTGAAAGCATTTTCATTGTTTTTTCTTAATGGTTAAATATGAAACAACAGAATTTGGATGCGGTTGCTAAGGCGACGCCCAGCAGACCAAACCTACCGAACATCCATACAGCGAGCCACTTCCCTGTAATTACCTGTCCACTCCAGGTGGGTTATCTGTTTGTGTTTTGGAAGAACAAGGTAGCAGGAGACCACACTTCCACTTGACCATACATGTAACCCATACCTGCGCTTTGCATAAATTAAAAAAACAAAACAAAACACCAACAACACCTTTCTGAGACCCTGACTCAGGGTCCTCACCTCCCCTTTCTGCTTCCAAGTAATTATCTTTTAGTCTGTGGAAGGGGTGGCCACCATTGTGTTGTGGCTTAGCCCTGTGGGAGATGTGGAAGTGATGTGCACTCAGCAACCTCTCTGATTGGGGTTAACAACCATCTTATTTGCATGAGCAAACGAGGCTTTCATTAGCTTAGGTAGCAAGACCTCGGGTGCACAACACACTTACCTGCTCACACAAGAATATGACTGTGGTCAAAATCAAACATTTAATCTCTCAGACACACAACACTCCCTGTGTGTGTTTATTTGTCATGGCCAAGTAACTCCAACAGTGAGAGGAATGAATATATTTTGTTTCTGAAAGGAACAACATTTTACAGTTTCCTGGGGCTTTTTTGAAATGTCTATGGAGGGTTTTGTTCAGATGTCCTCAGGAGAGCAGGACAAAAGCTTTCTTTTTAACCATTTGTTTACAGAAATGTTTATTGCAGCCTGGTGTTTGGTGAAGCACATTACAACATTTGATAAATGGAGTGGAGATAAAGATTAAAAGCCTGTATAAGTTTAGTCTGATTTGGGTCTTTGATGTCACAGTACTCTGCGAATCTGAACCCACTTACTGAATTATATATTTTAGATCCATGCAACAACAACAAAAGTGTAACAAAGTGTTATCTCAAAGCTTTGAGTTCACAATCAAATATAAATATTTTTTAATAGTATGCTCCATTTAAGAGCAGCAGCTGTTGGAAACGGGATATTTTTAATCCCTTTTTTCTTTGTAATGTGCCTATATCACAATAATTTTCATTCCAACAAGTTTAATCTGCCTATAAATCACAAAGGGACGCTATTCTGGTAATCGAGCAGATTTGGTTCAAGTGTTTTCTGACTGAATTCAAGGAGGTTTGCCAATAGTCAGCGCTGACTTTGTCATCAGGAAAACGCACACTTTCCGCACATCAACATGTTATCAACATTTCCTGTAAATGATCACGACACCTCCGATCGTGTCCAAGCCAGAGTCAGATTCAGAGTATGAAAGTGGACAGAAGGAAAACTGTGATAGCAGTAATTAATGTCTCTGTTCAGTAAGATAATTAAGTGCTCATGCAGAACTTTCTGGATTAACAGTATGGATTATGTAATCTTTGAATCAATCACCATTTATATGATCTATTCATGTAAACACAGCAATGAGTAATATGGCCTCTTCTTCCTTTGTTTTTCCTTAAAGTGATAAATGATCAAGTTAAGCTACTTCAAATTCAACCTTAAACAACTAACAGTTTGTAAGTTGTTAAAAAAATAATTTAAAAAAAATCCTACAGATCAGGTAAGTAATAGCTCCAACCAAGAATGCTTCTTCCTGTCCAAATATGTTAAACAACGACAGATTTTGGATCTCACGAGGTTCTGTTTGGCCATGTGTTGATGTTGTTTCAAGTCTTTAATTCCAGTCTGTGAACTGAATTTTGGGTACGGAGAAGATTTACAATAGCTCTGCATCTTAAAATACCATCTCCGTGTTCACATGGCTACACACCTGCCTCTGTGTTTGTCGAGTTTGGCTGAATTATCTTATACTGTTTACCTCACAGCTGTGGAGAAATATGATTGTATCTGTGATCATTTTCCATCTGCTCTCACACTAGCGTCTAAAAGCAAAAAGAGCAGGACACACCATTCCTTCGCTGATATCTGTGCTACTAGCTACACGCTCCTTAATCTTGTATCGTAACCACAGAAGTTGCACCAGGATGAGGACTGAACATGCAGCAGAAATGCCCACTGCTCTGAACCCTGGGAAACGGGGCAGCTGGGTATTCTGATGAAGAGCACAGCTCGTGTGTGCTCATCTCCTGACCCTCACACATCCAGAACATCAAAGTTAATGCTAGAGCCCCTTTGCAAATGTCCTAATATGTCAACCTTAGAGTGCAAAATCAAAATGGAAATTTCTGGAGAAGGTTTTGGCAACAACGGACTCAGCCAAGCGTTCTTGTACGTCGTGTCCCAACATCATTTAGCAGATTTCCAGCGAGCGTCCACGGGACGAACTGTGTTTTATTCTTTTCATTTCTACCAGAGTGAGCTGTCGTTGCAGCGTTTGTTCTGGCACTGAGACGTGTGGAATTTCTGGCAATACTTGCGCCGTCTCCTTGATGTTTGATTTCACATTCGGAAAAATTAAAGCCATGCAAACATTTGCACAAATAGAAAAGGCATCACAGACAAAAAAAAAAAAAAAAAAAATTGGGAAATCTCCAACTGTAGATCTAGTATAGAAGAGGATCAGAGTGGACAAATCACTAGGTGACACTTAAATGCTCTCTGTGTCTCTCTCTCTCTGACACACACACACACACACACACTAACTCTGTCCCTCTGCTGTCATGTATAATTCAACATGTGGTCGGGTGGGCAGATGCCCCGTCCCCAGGGGTCCCGGCATGCCTTTGCTACGATGAAACATTTAAAAGCACAGGACAAAATGGAACATGCTCAGTGAATAAACAGGATTTTTTTCCTCTTTTTTTTTTTCAGGAATGACACAAACACATGCACATGTATGCGTACACATTGTGGCCATCACATGATTTCTTTAAGATATCGAGCACATTTCTAATTATCCACAGTCACTGTTTTAATATTTGGATGACTGCACTTGTATATTTTGGACTCTTGACACGTGCAACATCATTTGACGACCTCCAAAACCCCGTGCCCTTGTGTTTTTGCAGGCGCGCATGTGCAGAGAAGGACAAACAGAAACACTGGTTCTCCTTTTAAGGCGGGGGAAACTCAGCGAAAACAAATGACAACACTCGCCTACAGTGGTGGGTCATCAAATGAGTCACAGAGCAGCTGTGGGAGCACTTTTAAGGCAGTTTGAGTTTAGATTTGTTGATAAATGACAGTTCGAGATTAATAATCACCTCTTGATGGCACAGAGAAGACGAAGCTGTGGGTCTGTGGTCTTTTGGAGATGTGTGTGCCATTGCTTGATGAAGCTAAGTGGAAGAAGCTCAGCAAGCGTGTGCAGGTGCTTTTAGTGTGTGAGAGTGTTTTTGAGAGAGAAACAGAGCCATCTTCAGAAGGCCTGGAGTGAGGCCAGCCAGCTATAGGCTGTGAATTTTAATGTGTTGTAACCTTGATGCAGGAGGAGCAGCTGGAAGAGGAGAGGAGCCTCCTCTGATGACACCAGACAAGAAGACAGGAACTCCTGCTTGACGGCACACCGAGGTGTGACTCCTCACCTCCACCTTCTTCACCTCTCCTCAGAATATAATCTATGTCCTGCACCGTTCTCCTTCAATCAGTTCTCTTCCTCTTGAATCTGCTTTGCCACCTCCATCATCCCCTGGTCTTGTCCCTCAAATTTACCATCTGCGTCTTCTCGCCATCTCTACCCCTCATCCTCATGTCTTCTGCTTTTATTATCTCCCTCTATTTCTAATCTCCTTTTATTTTGTCATCATTTAGTATAATCTCCAACTGGCTCCTGATGGTTCATGTCTTCCACCTCCTTTCCTTCAGCTGGTATCAAGCTTTGAGGTGGATCTCTGCTTCTCTTTACTATTCCCCTTACCTTCGTCACTTCTTCAACACCCAACCGTATCCTCTTGTCTCCCCATTGCTTGTTTTTTGTGATTTTTTTAAAGCTAAATGTACTGTAAGCCTGAGAGGAAAAAGTGGGTGCAGAGTTTACTGTGAAGCACATAGGCGGGCTGATCATGCTTTGGGTTTTTACAGCATCTTGGAGTATTTCATTAGTAGACTGCTCACCCTGAAAATACTATGGAAGATCCATTTCTCTACGGCCCTTGTTAGAAATCAGGTCACCTTTTCACTTGCATAACTGTCCACATCAACAGAAATATTCTAGTCCTCCATCTCTACCTTCTTATACTTTCATCCTCACCTCCCATCAAGACTCGTCTTTCCTGCTCTTTTCGTATTCCACTCCTGGATCCTCCTCCTCCATCCTTGTCTCCTCATATTATGTTTTCAGTCCTCTCCTCTTTTGTCTTTTTTCTCACAAGTCCTCAGCACCTTTTCATAATTTGTTCTTCTCTCTCATCCCACCATATCCTTCCCCTTTTGTCCTTCTCTTACCTCTCCTTGCTCTTATCTAAGCTTATTCTGCGGCCCTCGCTCTGTCATCTCTCATTGTTTCCCTGTCAACCTGCCCTCTCTTCTACATGTTTCCCCCCTGCTCTCTTTGTCTTTTGTGAAAAACTTTGCTCTAATCCAACTTTGTCTGCTCACACCTCCGATCCTCCAGCCCTCTGTCCTTGCCCATCCTCTCATTCTCCCCCCGCACTCCCTTCTTTGTGATTTGGGCAGCCCCCACTAAACTCTATCTTTTTATCTCCCTGTTGTCCCATTCTCTCTCTCTCTCATTGAACCCCCTCTACCCTCTCTCAGCTCACTGCCAGGCGACCAGAGCCCAAACTGTTCAGCTGCAACTGTTCCAAGCCCAATAATTACAGCTTGTCAGAAAGAATTAATTTTCTCATTTCTCATAAAGACGTGTAAAAAATTACCATGTTATTATAACGCCGCCACTCTCTTGAGGCTCCAACGAAAACCAAATTTAATTTCGGAAATTCTTCCCTCGCACATTAAATTAAACACATAAATAAGAGTTTAGGAATTAGGGGGAGACTGTCGGGTGGGGCAGCATATGTTCGTTAGGCCAGCCCCAGTTCTGGATAAGGATCGTCGTTATGTTTTGATGGCCCCGACTATTGGTAAGTACCAATACATTTTACATGATCACCGTCGAGGCGGGCAAAGCGAGCTGCCAATTAGCTCCCATACAGCTCTGGAGAGTGCTGGGAGAGAGAGGACAGGGGATCTGTTTGGCAAAAGAAACACACAGCAAGATATGGAGCACAGCTAATTAACAACCACGTATCGAGAAAAGCATATTTACAGAAGGGAGATCCTCTGAGGGACATGCGGCTTTTCATGGAGGATAAAACGACCATGTTTAAAAAGAAAAAAATGCCCTGTTTCAATTGTGAAGTTTTATACTGTGTTACAGGATGTGGTCACAGGTTTTAAAATGAGAGAATTACCACTTAAGAAAAGGAGCAATATATTTAACAATAACTAACCTTAAAGGGGGAGGGACTGTGTCACAACTGATGTCTAGTGGGAGTAGCAGCCAGGTGCTGCCAATCAAATTATCATGATTAACTGATAATCAGCAAATGTGAGCACCTCTACAAAAGGAGACAGTTTGTAAACCTGGAGCGCTCAGTTGTGTATTAACATATGGCCAAGGAGGAAAAACATCGGCTATGATCGTTCAGAAGCAGTTATCGCTGCGCATGAAGCTGGGATGGGTTATAAGAGCATTTACAACCAGTCTGAAGGTGACTGAACAATGAGAAAGATTTAAAGCATTCATGAGTGTTGCCAATCTTCTCAAGCGTGGACGTCCAAGTAAGTTCCCACAAGGTCAGACTGTGTCATGATGATGCAGTTAGAAATAGACGATGCATCTTTTAGAAAAAGACAAGGATACCTTGTTT
>JAOWBL010000016.1:505272-517050 GCA_028564865.1 Zenarchopterus dispar
ACACACACACACACACACACACTCCTCGTTCCCTCTCTGTCTGTCGTTTTGCTCCCCGGTCTCCAGAAAGGGACATGACTAATTTCTCCAGACAGAACGACAGCATAAACACGGGCCCTTATACTTGCGCTGATACCGCTCCTGACAGGACTCCCCTCAGCTCCGACAACGAACAACCCCCCCACTCACCCAATCTGATCTCAGCATAACAGACACCACACCCCAAACACACTCACCCTGCTCCGTCTTCCCCCCTCCTCCAACACTCTTTACAACCCTTTTTCCACCACTGCACCCCCCTCCCGGAGTCATCCTAGATATTTCTCCAAGTCCAGCGGCAATAAATTAAATCTCTGTGTCAAGCCAAATGGTGTGAAATCACATTAGATGATAATCAGGGACTATTGTGTTTGCCCTCTTGGATTGTGCTCTTTTATTACGAGTGTTATGTTTTGTTATTTCAGACAGTATGTATCATTAGAGAGGGAATATCAGTACATTTTGACTTGTTTTTATTTTCTGATAGGCGGCTCACTTGCATTTTTAAGCGATGCAGCCGTGGCAGCCGTGTGCAACTTTACAAGTACCAAAGATTTTTCCTGAAGACAGATTGCTGCAAATATTTAGAGAAGACAGAACGTGCAGCAGAAAAGGGTTTGACCCCTTATATTCTTCACTGTTATTAGTTATTGCCTCTGGTTTTAGGAATTATCCAATTTTTTTATGGACTATTTCTTTAGTCTTATCTCTCTGTGTAATATTAATTGTGCTATATTAATCTGTGTAATACTTCTCAATAATTTATCTCGGTTGAATGTCCAGTGTCTTTGTGTGTTTAAAGCTGCAGCTGTGTTTTGCCCTCACAAACCCAAAATAAATTTCCTTTAGGACAAGAAAGATTGTTTTATCTTATCTACAGTATCCTATTTGAACCAAAGACAGGAGAATTATCTGCCAATCGATTTATATCAGAATTTACAAAATTTAAAGTTTACCTAACCCTCCCAAGTTGTAAAAGATGTGTGACAAATCATCTATGAGCAACAACTACAGAATCTTGCAATACAAACATGAGCCTATTGTAGAATAATACATCTAACAAAGAAAATTGATATACATAAGAATCTCAAAAACATTTACAGCTGGGACGTAAAAAATGTTTTAAATTTATTTTAACGGATTCATCAGACCACTTTCCATGTTTTCTCTGTGTGATTTTACTTCCCAGATGCCTGAGTGCAGAGATGTCAACGCTTTGGACTTTGGATATGTTTTTAAGTGACATTTGTGAATATAATTTATCTCTAGATTCCTGTGCTAGACAACGGTTTCTCTCTCTGTCTATATACATAAGAAATATTTTAAAAATCTATCTTGAATGATGTATTTTTGGTGACTGTGGATGTTTTATTCATTTTCAGCTCTTTGTCTTGGTCACTCCTCTGATCATTTCATACCTTCTGGGCACTTCAGTTTGGTGGCACTGAAGGATACGAGGGTATAGGAACCTCAATCGTCAGTTTTTGTTACCCATAGGTGCTAATTTGAAACTTTTAAGACTCTCTGTCTCAGACATGTTTTACAATTTTTTTGATTTGTCATCATAACTAAATCTCTTAATTCCCTTATCTTACTTAAAGTATAAGCTGTTGCAGAATTATGTGCACCTAAAAAAAAAATTACAGAATTAAAGCAACCCTAGCTCTATCATTAGATGATAAAATAGCAAACCTCCATTAGTGACCAAGAAAACGAGAATTTAAGCAGTTTTGAGTGAAAACTGAACGTTTTTGCAGAAAAATGGCCGATAATGTTACCACTTGAAGCAACTGACCTTTGTCAAAATAAATGACTGTTTTAAGCCTCTAGTAAAACTAAAAAATGTCACTGTTTTAACTCTGGAATGAACTCGTTCAATAATAGTGCACAGGGGGTATTTCTTTTTCACTGATTAAAACGTGTCACAGCAGGAAACTTGATGATAGAAATATCTGTAGTGCGAGTGTGCAGACAACGTAGCTCGAACAGACAAAAATCAATCAGAAACATGCTTCACATTTAGCAGAAAACTCCTAATCGTTGAGACCTGTAACTGCTTGAGTTTTCATTTCCACATGTCCAGTAGTTACTGACATCTTTGTTGCAACCATATTCTGTTTGAATTCCTACTTTTCCTCAAGTGTCCTCGGTACTTCACCACCAGAGGATTATTACCTCGGCCAAGGATGCTGAGCCACAATAGTCGTAATGTTTTCATGGCCAGTTTTTAAAGCAAGCGCAATGACCCCGATGTTCACAAAACCTGATGGAGAAAAGAAGCAGAAGCAGAAAGTGGGCACATTTGAAATTTTTATGGCCGTTAAATTATTACCAGCAGCAAAAATGTAAATGCTACTGCCGTCACTTGTGCTTTTACCTGTGAGTGTGTGTTCAGGTTGATATGGGAGGAAAACTTAGTATTTTTTTGTGGATCACATAAGAAAACAAACCTGCTAAATAGTTCTGATGAATAAATGAAAATCAACGAAATTTTGTCAGTTGTACTCATTATGTTACCTGACACCTCCAACCATCAGGACCCCAGCAAGGCCCCACCTGCGTCTGCCTGACTGGAAATATGCACCAACAACACAACAGTTAAATCCTGTAAAGTCTGATATACTTGCAGTCACCGTAGATTATTTTAACCACTTGACTACGCCTGATGCAAACTGTCCCAAGTTTATCCAAAGGTTTATTTTATTGTTTATGACATATTGTGGTGCTTTACTCAGAAAAAATAAATGATCATTTGAAGAGATATGACTATTGTTTGCTCTCATAGTTTTGTCAGAGCTACTAAACATTTTTTATTTTTTATTCTTCGGTCGCACAAATGCACTCTACATGAAGACTATATTAAATATAAAAATACGAGCTATTTACTTGCCCAATCAAATTGGCATGTGATCGCAATTCATAAACGGCGACTATGGGAATGTTTAGCTCTCTAGGTTCAAATTCTTCAACTGCACTGATCCACAACCAGCTTATTTTATAACAACAGCAAAAGCAGTCAAGTACAATAGTGCAAATCTGTCACAAACAATCCGAGATGGTCATAATCAGAGGACTGAACGTCACCATCCACTAACATGCAGCTTATTTCCACCCTTGGCTACTGGTATTGATATCGACCCTCATGTCACACACACCACTCAGAGTAAAACTAATCGGCCTCTCCATCTTATAAAGTTAAAGCCATTTATGATAACTGATTGACTAACAGACACTTTTAGCTAATTACTGTAACAGATTCATGGGAAGAGAGATAGAAAAACTTAAAGGTTAAAAAAAATTGTGAAATGTCAAAAGATATTGGTGGTGAGCACAGCAGAGTGAGGGCTGGCGCTGCCTGAGTGGGTTCTGTTGGGTATTCCAGCTTCGTCCCACAAACCAAACATTTACGGTCCCTGACCAACGTGTTTGTTTGACTAATGTTTGACTCTAAACTTAGTGTAAGTGTGAGTGTGAGCATACTTGTTTGTCCTCCTGATGACAGCTGGCTTCGGACTTGTTGGGGAAATTCACTAACGTGTCACATCTTTGACTTCTACAGCTCATAGCAGTGAAAAAAAGAAGCTAAACTCTGACAGTTGTGGCCCATCTACTCTTATATACCAGTCAGATACAACGTTTCAACCAACCGCAGGAAAAGTGAGCGACTCTGATCACTAGTGGGGAAACCTGCCTTCTGGCGTTCTTAAAGATTTTACTTTGAAACCCGTTACCATCCGACGTTTTTTTTTTCAGACCTATCACAACCCCCATATGGCAACTTATACTCCCCTACAGCAGGATGTTAGTGGGGCTTGTAAAAACCTGTAAGAGCTGGTTATGAGAGTCTGAAGACATCAGTCTGTGGGGAGCAGGACCAATCTGCAAAGACCATCCTCCACAATCCACAGTGTCTGAAAGGTTTATTGTTAATGTTGTACTACCGGACATCCTAGTTTTGAAGGCCATGGGAGGACATCTAAACTCAACTCTGAAAGTCTCTGAAGAAGGATCTGAAACAGGAATATTCTAGCTGTGAGGCATTAATAACAACCATTAAAATATGTCTATTTTTTGGCATTTAGCAATGATAACCTAATACCAAACAATTTGACGGTAATTCCCTTGGAAAAGTTTCTGAAATTACGGCTTCGTTATTTTGCCTTTAGTCCCTAGTTGAAGCAACACTGAAGATGTGGGAAAGTGAGAAAGACAATAACATGCAGCAAAGGTCTGACTGATCCGGTGGTCAGTGAACCGTGGATTTGAGGTAAGAATTGCACTTGGAGTTATTCCAGCCATGACAGCACCCATCATGCTTTTAATGCTTAGGTGACCAACGATGACCAATAGAAAAAGGACCTTCAGAAAAGGGCTCAAACTGGACCGGCTGGCAGCATTCAAAGTATTCAAAACTGGGGTTACAGCAACAATGAGGAAACGTCTAACCCTCACCCAAGACCCTTGGTTAGTAGAAAGTAAACAAACAAAACTATTAAGAAGAAAAACCATATAAAGCTCTGTAATCACCACATTTATTGTGTGTACACTGTTATGACCACTCAGCTGAATGAAGACGAGTTCAAGCACAAAACTCACCTTCTAAAAGATAAACACGATAAAAAAAAAACAATTTATTTGTTGCTGCAGCGCACAAAGTGTATGAAACATGAAAAAGTAACTAATGTTCAGATTAAGCTGACCTAAAAGGATAAAGGAAAGTTTCTGAGTGACGGCTGAATAGATGAACCTTTAAACTTGTTTGAATCCCAAATAACTTTCATTGAGGTTGGAGTCAATATCTGACAAGATGTTTTCACTGTAGTTAAAGTGAGTTGTGAGTTCTAGCAAAGAGAAAAGACGTACCAAAAATCAAAAAAGAAGAGTATGTTCTTACAAACAAAACAGTACTGGCAGTACAACAAAACTGCATGAAATTGAAACTGAACTCGGGTCACGGGAGCCAAAAGAAAAATCTCTGTGGCCTTCCCATCATCACGACCCCAAGCATTCCCTCTGCACTTGCCGAAATGTCTACGCGGCTCCAGACCTCCTTGAAAGGAAATCTAATCTTGATCTACAAAATGATAAACAGTTTGATTTTACTCACACTGAATAAGATCATCTTACACACCGGCTGCATTTCTTGTGCGGTCAAACACACTTCCCATTTCGCTCTCATGTGTCTGTACGCGTCCTTGTAACCTTTCTGCATCTGAACTTTTTTTTTTTGTCTTCTGTGGTTTGTTTGAAACAGTAACTGCTAAATGTCTCTTCTTAACAAACTTCCTCATTTGCCAGCAGAAAAACAGTAAACAGGCACATCTTGTTAGTTTTACAGTTAAGAATGATAATAAAAGGGATGTTACTTTTTTAAAGTGAGATTACAGTGAAGAAGGAAGTGCCCTGGACTGTGAAGTTATCTGCAAGAGGCGTGACGACGTGAGTGGAGTGATCTGTCTGCCTCCACCAAACTTAAATTTAGGTCAGTCTTATAATGCATTAAGCCAGCTTATTTAATCCAGCTGCAGGAAAGAAATACATGATCTGGGTTTTTCATTTGTAACGTGGTTGAAAGACTCCATAGAATAAAGAATTACAAAAGATGTTTTAAATGAAACATCTGTCAAAGAGTTAAGATAGCAGAATATCCCCAAGGAGAAAGCTGAAAGGACCCCTACTATGGAAAAGAAGAAAAAAACGTCTTTTCTTGAGAGCATACACTGATTGCTTACAGAATCAAAAACTATGACTTAAAACAATGCGGTTACTTTATCTGAGGCCACGTAGGTCAGAAACATGTCATTCTGTGAGGAGACCAGACAGGAAGTATTGTGTCTTCACAGATCCAGATCTGAGCACGATAATGCAGCGTTCCCACCTTTATCTTCTTGCAGTCTTACTGCTCAGGCGCTACTTTGGAAGCTGGTAATGTAAACCGCCATCTATGATTTTCAAAAACCTCACTATGGAAGGGCGTGGCCTCAGTTTCCTGTCATCTCAGTCCCATAATTGGTCGAGGCAGATGGCCGACCTCGCCAAGTCTGGTTCTGCTGGATTTTATTGGAATGCACTGGATTAGCTGAATTACAGTGAATTGTAACATGCACAGTCTGAATTGGATTGTAATTTTTAAGTACAAACCAAGTGAAATGAATTGAACTGAGTGTATTTCTGGAGACGGACAGGGAACTGAATGAAACGATGGTGTGAGAGATGCAGAGGTGTGACTAAGAAAATATTTGATGCACATTTTCGTGTGAGAATTAGGTGAATGCTCTTTGCATTTACAAACATTAGTATTTCCAAACACTGAAGGTATTTATGAACATGGCTGCAAACAGGATTTGTATAAACTTATCTAACTACGATTATTAAATCAGGTTACATTAAAAACACTCAACAATGTTTGTAAAACTAACTGCAAATACAGCACGCACTTTCAGTTGTAAAATGCAACTTGTGAATGCTGCTCATTGCAACACACTAGACAAATGTGCACAAAGACTCACTCCCATTACTAAAATATAAAACTTGGCCAAAAAAATTGAGAATGACCACAAGCTCAAGTTATTCCCCTGCTATATCTACCAGAAGTCTGTGTTTAAATGCTTTTCTATTATTCTCTCTTGGATAATGCAAACTGCACTGACTGATTGTTTTATCTTTTAACCAGTAACAGTTTTAGGAATATATTGGTAGGCAAGTCACCTGGAGTGGACTTGGAGAAGGTGTTTGCCCCTGTCCCTTGGGGACTTCTGTGAGGGGTTCTCTGGGAGTATCGGGTGCTGGAATCCTGTATACGGGCTTTCCGGTCCCTCTACATCCAGTGTCAGAGCCCAAGTTACATTATCAGCTGTAAGTTGGACTCACTCTTCGTGGGGGTTGGACTCCACCAAGGCAGCCCTTTGTCATCGATTCTGTTCAGTACTTCATACTCAGGACACGTTGGAGGGACTATGTCTCTCAGCTGGTCTGGGAACACCTCGGGATCCCTCCACATGAGCTGGACAAAGTAGCTGGGGAGGAGGAAGTCTGGGCTTCCTTGCAACCTGACTTTGGATAAGCAGAGGAAAATGGATGGATGGATGCATAGTTGGTGCTGGTAGTTGAAATTGTTAACTGCAATCGAGTCTTTGGGTGTCAAGATTTCATAGAGGTGTCAATCACCCAAATCCAAACGGTTGCTAATACCCACAGCTCATCAGGTGCCCCACCCTGGGTTGCATAGCACAGAAAATGGAAAGTAGTTAGTCTGTGCCTAAGAAATTAGTTTCACCGTTGACTCAGATACTAAAAGCTACATTCTTCAAACTTTAATGCGTAATCGTAGAAATCCAAAGGATGTAAAGATGACTGAAGGGGCTTTGGTAGAAGAAGAAGAAGAAAAACCTGTTTTGCTGCACATGTTCTGACACAGCTCACCTAACACACTTTAGCTGATCACATTGCAGCAGAATGGTGCATAAAAAATAAAAGGGAAGGCTTAAAGGTTGAAAAAAGAGATCCAGCTTTGCAGGCAGCTACACACAAACAGAAATACTTGAAGAATAAAGGCCTTTTTGCAATATTCTGTGAGTGAAGGCCTGTTTACAAAGTGTGTGCTCATCTCTTAATGGAGGTCGCACGTTTTGCAGAAACACTTTGGACAATACAGCTGAGACACTTGTCTGCTTCTCTGCTTGTTGCTTTTGTCCCAATCCTCTCAGCCTATCTTCCTATTTTACTTCCTCCTGTTTCTCCCGCTCTTCTTCCCTTTTCTCTTAGTAACAAGGGACACTCCATCAATGTTCATAGTTCTTTCCCATTCAGCCAATGCCATTCGAGCAAGAAACCATAAACTGTCAAAAGGACAAAAAAAAAGTGAAGTTATTGATTTAATGTCAGTGTCAATTAAAGCAAAGAGAGCAGAGGAGCAGCAGAAAGAAAGAGAAGACAGAGAGGAAACAGATTTCAGGTTAGCTCCTGGCATCCCAGCTAATGAAGAAAATGAAGAGGAACATTTAAAATATACAGTATGCTGATGGCAAAATATACAAACAGAAGCAGCTAGAAGCAGAAGTTGGCCATTTGCAGGGTTATGTGTACATATATGTTTTGGTGGCTAGAAGAGCATTAAAAAAAAAAAACAACAACAAAAAAAATCAAAACACAACACCCAGTGGTTGAGGGTTGTTTGACAACCCACAGATTTGATTGCTAATCTTATATTTATCTTTATTAATCTTTTATTGATTAATCTATTCAGGATCACATGGGACTAATGATTACCTCAGGTGCCACTGAAGGAGCGACGGGATAGATCAGTTATAGCTCCAACACAGGGCTGAACTGATAACTTCATTGATGAAGTGGTTTTTAGTTGTTTTTTTCTTAAATACAACATTTTATTATAAATGGGCCAATCGCTGATTGTTTTATTTCTTTTATAGACCACCTTATCAGATTTCCCGGTGGAGAAACAGCCCCATGGAGCCATAGTGATCTCAGATCATAAATATCTCCAACATCTACATATGTAAGATTACACATCTTCATGCGTGGCAAAAACCCTGACCACAAACACTGTGGACATTGATTTAAGGTGTATTATATCAAACGGTTTAAAAAGAGATCTGGGACACAAAGCTTGAAAAATGTAGATTTTTTGCTTGAACTTCACTCATATTCAAACTTACTCTGCAACACAAAGTCAAACTGTCTCTTTATCCAAACCCTTTTCTTTTATCCTTTTTTTATTTTGTTTACACTCTTTACAGGAACAAAACTGTTAAATTTATTATTTTTACTGACATACATGGTCTCTAATATTTTTAGAATCTGTTAAGATTTCCATTCCAGTCATTCAGTGAATGGTTCATATACAGGATACTGCAACATCACAAACTCGGATCAGAGAGAACAATTTCCCAGCCTCTCAACTTTAATACAACTCACAAGAAACAGGCTGCTCAATGGATCACGGAGAAGTAGAAGTTTAAGCACCTATGATCTAACACACCCAGATAGTTTTTAAGTTGTGATCAAAGTAAAGTGACTCTATTGTGGTGATTAATCAGTATGAAAATGAATCTAAATTGCATAACATGATATCTTTAAAATCTTCTCATGGGAGATGGCTCAAATAAAACAGAAAAGATAGTCAGAGACCTGCTGATCTTTTACTTCAGACATCTGTGAAGTCCAACAAATGTGTAGAAAGTTCCAGAAATCACTTCAGGTGAGGCTGAGAATAAAATCTAACCCTTACCTAGTCTGCTTCTCTCTAAGATAAAAAATAATGATTTAAAAAAAAACACACATACCATAACTGTCAACTGATGTTTAGACTTGTAAAGCTCAAACCGCTAATTCATTTGTACACGTCTGAGCTCTTCTCTGAGAATGAGACCTAATATCTTGTAGATCATGGTAAATTTGAGGCACAAGTTGTTTCTGGCACAGTGAAACTATATTTTCATAGTCATGAAACCTGCAGGACAAAAGTTCCAAATCCATCCTTCCTTTAATTACCCCGCTAAATCCTGCAAAGGGCAAGGACCCTGCAGCAGGCAGCCCACAAATATCTCAGGGGACTGCAACCAAACCAGACCAAGATGCATTCAAGCTCTTGATGCATGCATAATATAAAGGTCTGTTTGAAGGAATTGTGACTGACAGATATTGAGAAACGAAGACATCATATTGATCCCAACCACAAAAGTAGAAGTACAAGAGGAGAAAGAAAGGGGAAAAAAAAATCATGCATGTATAAATAATCTGTGAAGAAAACTGACCCACAAAAGGCCCATAAGCATTTACTCCACAGCCTTAAAGGCATGTTCACCTATAAAACTTATAATGGGACATTTTTTCTCAATTACAGTATCTACAAGACCTGGAGGAAAATGCAATATCTAGTCATCATACACACAAATATGGCTTGACTTGATCAATAGAGGACATTATTGCAGCTGTCTTTTTCTTCCACATCTTAGCAACTGGGGATGGCTATAAACTATGTTTGAGTGGAAACAGATATAGAGATTTGATTTGTAGTCCAGGTGCACTGAAATCCCATTTACAGAGCTGTTACAACTACATTTCAAAGAACGATTGTCACATACTTAGATTTCTATACCTATCTCTTATCAGATATTAAAAACAATCAATTATAGTACAACTGTATCTATTAGGTCACATGGATGTAAAAGTGGCAGCTATTCACTGTAAATATAAATGAACATAAAAAAACATACTGACAGGGGAGCAGCACAATCTTATCGCTAAAAGGGAAGAAACTTTTTTGTTCAGTCAGTTCCTCCTGTTTCATACAGGTGATTAAAGATCTGTCTATAATGACTCTGTAGACATGATACTGACCATCTCAAATACTCGAGGTGATATATGTGATACGACATAAGTAGCGATTGTAAACATTGCTATGCCTAACATTTGGACAAGAACTGTATCTGATGGTCCATGGCAGGATCGTACAGTTTCTTCTGATTTCCCTGCTGCACATCCATAACATGAACGTCCTGCTCCATCACACGCCAGAGCTGCTGAACTGGACCGATACCTGGTGACCCTGGAGGCCGTTTGAATACGCTGATGCTCAGTTTGAACTTCGACAGGTTGTTTTGACCCCAGCTGCATGTCTGCGTCATGCAGAGGCATAAACCCGTAAAATGATCACGTCTGAATCAGATGCATGACAAATAAACATTTTGTACAATCAGTGAAGATGAGTGGTATAAGATGAAGGAAGTAAAAGAGCAGAGGAAGGAAATAAGCGAGGTGCAGGAGGAGTGGGGTGGGGTGGGGTGGTGGAGTCCGTTTGCCTTCTGACTTTCCACAAGATACAACTGGTGGAACGATAAATGCGTGCGTGTTGGTGTGTTTGCATTTGGACACACGTGCAGGAGATGGGAGGGCAGGGTGAGGATAGCCTACTGTTATTTTTCAGAGGACATGATGTCTCGCTGCACATTGCGCACACACATACAGTCTGGCAAACACACACGCAGTGTGTCACTGTGCATTACTGTTGCTTTCTGTGGGCGCTGTGTCCAGACAATGACAGGCAGGCAGGAGCCACAGCATAATGAGAGAGAGCAGGGACCTTACACACACACACACACAGACACACACACACGCGCAGAGGGTAGTCGGCTTCACTCCGTCCCCTAACCTCTCAATTACCCAGCAGGCTTTTAGTGCCACTCTGCTCCACTACAGCAAATTACCCAGGGCCCTGTCTCAGTTAGAGACCTGTGACTGCGTGTGTGTGTGTGCACATGTTGGAGGGTATGGGTGCTTGACAGAGGTAGAGCAAGAGAGAGCGTGTGTGTTGTGCTAAAGCGAGTGGCTCTGAAACGGCGGCTGGAGTCCAGCAGAGGCATGTGAAAAGCTAATAAAAGTGTTTGAATGCAACTGCCATTAGGCTAATACCTCTCCACTAGTTTGACACACACACACATATACACACACACACACACACGTACCTACACAAACACAGAGCCACATACACAGTATGAGAGCAGCGACAGGGTCAGCTGCGGCACCCTCTCTTAGATCAAATGTAACTCTGGCTGAGAGAGCAGGCTTTTATTGAATGAGATATTAAAGAGTTGTTAGCTGAAGAATACTGAGACAAATGGCTACAGATGGTTGTTTAATTGCATGACAATTTGGTGCAACTTCTGTCAAATCTACACCCATCCCAACCCTTGGATAAAACTGATCAAAAGCTACTGGAAT
>JAOWBL010000016.1:517150-530377 GCA_028564865.1 Zenarchopterus dispar
TGACAATTTGGTGCAACTTCTGTCAAATCTACACCCATCCCAACCCTTGGATAAAACTGATCAAAAGCTACTGGAATTCACTTGATCGATTTTATTAAAAATGAGGAGCACCTCGAGCTCCCCCCTTCTTCCAGTTACCTGTCCACTGCGAAAGGTATAAAGCACCAAAATCAGATTCTCGATTTTTTTTTTTAACTGTACTGTGTATCCATATGAGGATGGTGAGCAGTTAGTGGTTGTCACTAACTGTGTGATCAGTGGGTAGTTTGAGGATAAGCGACACTTTCTGTCCACATCTTGACTAAATTTTAGTCACTTCACTTCAGGCCTCTTAATGGTTTCATAAGTTGTTTTTTTTCTGTTTTTATTCAAGTAGAGGCCAGCTAGAGTCCCCTTGCCAGAGGTGATGGCGGGTGCACAAAGTTTTAGCTGCACAGAAAAGGGGCTGTGATTTCTGCACTAATTTTAAGCAAATGAATGTGACTCAAGAGGAAGTGACACCCAGTTTTACCAGTGATGATTATCAAGCGAATAACAAATAATGGACATTAATATTCCCAACATTTGTTGTAAATGTGAGCTTGTTCACGTTCGAACAGGTTTAATGCAAGAAAAGGCATAAATAAAGAAAATTCCAATTATTACTACACACCTGCTGGAGACTTCGGCGCCACTAACAATAAAAACTAGAAGGGCAACAATCATTCAGCTGTTGAGTCGAACTAGTACATTTGAATGTCATTAAAAATTAGAAACAGTTTTAGGACAATAAACTTAAAAAGCATTACCCTGGTAAACATGTTTAATCTGAAGAAGATATAGAATGTTAGGAGGCTAAATTTGAAGATAGCTTGTTGGCTCTGGAAAAAAAGTGAAAGCAACACAAGGAAAATGATCAAATTCCTGACATGAAGTGATTATCCATCTTCTGTTGTCAAAGACGAGGAAATGTCATCACCAGAACAAAAAAATACACAATACTGAGCAGGAGAAACCTTGAACATATTGTGTTACTGGAACTTTTAACACTTTTTTCCCTCCATCTCAGTGCAGCAATCAGTGTTAAATCGGACATTTGGATATGTTCTGGTGAAATACCTTTTGGACACAAAACAAAACTGTCATTTGCATTTTTAAGATCTGTTCACAACGACCAGTTTGGAGGGGGTGGAGCAACACACTTCATTCACTACTCAACTGATGTGGGGTGTGCCTTTTTTCAAATTGGCCTCGTAGATTTGTGCTAACAACTTCAGAGATGAAGTATGAAGTAAAGTTGGCTGGAGATAAAGACTTACACTACTCAGATCTGGCTCTGTGATGCCTGTGACGTCACACCACCCTGCTACTTCTGACTTTGGACATCCAAATAAATAGTTGCAAGAGTTAGTAAATAATGGAATATAAGAATTAACAAAAGAAAAAAGCTCAGTTAGTCAAAGTTGGAATCAGCAGCTCAGATAAAGGGACAAAAAGCTCATAATAGATTAATAAAAACATACCAACATCTTCAAGCGTCTTCAAGGAAAAACACCAGGGAATGACTGACACTGAGCAGATACTTTTCAGGTTGTTCAACATGTCCCACATACAAGGGATGGAGGGATGTCATCTTCCACTTGTGAGGCTGTTTAACAGAATCCTCAAAATTTAAGCCTCTAATCTTTATTTCCACTAACAGGCTGTGAGGTGTTAAACTGTGCAGTATGACTCATACAGTCGCTTTCATGACACCAGCAGTCGAGTGTTGTGAATTTATAGAAGTAACCGTGGTCATCTCAGAGGATTGACTTCCCTTCTCTTTTTCTACTCCACATCTTTCTGTCACTGTTTAAATAACACCAGAAAACGGGGCTGTCGGTGTGACTTTTTTTAAAAAGGTCCAGAGGTTTGTCCAAATGTTAGTTTTACTTGCTGCGGTTAAAATTCAGAGTTCCCGAGAGCTAAAACGGATCATTCGGAAAGTCTTTTGACATGTGCATTCTTTTGCACAGAGGCTTCAACAGCGTGAAACAGAATTTCACTCAAATCGACTGCAGCACGACATGAAATCAAATAAAATCCACCTGCAGCGCACATCTAATTGAGCAGATTGGTATCACATTGACTAAATTGCCAAGGAGATGATTTGTGCCAGAAAAAGATGAAGATAAGTTAAATTGGTTAGAGTGAGTCAGACAGAGGAAGCACAATGTGTCGGTGTCTGTTAGCCATTGTGCACGCCTGCACTTT
Source organism: Zenarchopterus dispar (assembly GCA_028564865.1). NCBI lineage: Eukaryota > Metazoa > Chordata > Actinopteri > Beloniformes > Zenarchopteridae > Zenarchopterus > Zenarchopterus dispar. The sequence continues at coordinate 519,383 of JAOWBL010000016.1, forward strand.
TTTCCTCCCCAGCTGGCCTGTTAGTCATCTCCGCGTTGCTGCGCGCTTCAGTGTGCTCGTGCGTGTTTACATGTCCTGTACATGTATCCGTGCCTCTACTGTACGTGTGCAATGTGAGATGTGTTAATTAACCGACAACAGTGTCCCGCTGCTGTGCGGAGAGAGGGAGGCCGGCAGAAAGACAGAGCCGGAGACGATCAAAGCAGGGGTCTGTGGCCAAGGGGCCCCCCCTCTGCGCTTAGATGAAATGCAGCAGCTACAAACTTTAAAGACTTCCTGCCATTAGCCTGGACCTTGTCTCATCACAAGCCTGGGCCTCCTCCTGACCTTCACCCTCCCACGTCAAAAAAAAAAAAAAGCGGAAGAGGAAAAAAAAAAACAATGACAAAAAATGAGAAAAAGGAAGAAAAAGTATATCACCATAGAAGTGTGAAATGTCCACAGATAAAGAATCCTGTTTTTCAGAAAAAGCGTCTAACTTTTCTGTTATTTGCATATGTTTACGTGTAAGAGACATTACTGTTATGTGTCATAATTTGCATACCGGTAATTATTTTCTGTCATTATTTATAGTCATTTGTGTACCATGATAGATAGATAGATAGATAGATAGATAGATAGATAGATAGATAGATAGATAGATAGATAGATACTTTATTGTCACTGTAACAATGAACATTTTACAATGAAATTCTTATAATATACACAGCCTTCAGTTCTTCCAACGTAACAAATACACATCTTTCTTAGCGTTTGTAATACTGCTCCTCTACAGCTACTTATAAATAGTTTTTGTACTTGATAAAGTAGCCTGCCTTTTTCCTTGTTGCAGTAACTAAGTACGGTTTATAATCCTCCATCGACAGACTCTTCTGCAGCTTCACTGCAGGTAATGAGTGTTTCCCACAGATGGCAACGGTCAGGACTGTTTCTCAAATATGCGTTCTTGTCATTGTGTTAATGTGTACTTGTGAAACATCATCACTAGCAGCTGAAAGTACTGTCACAACTCCACGTCTAGAAAAGCACAACATCCCCAGATGTGTTCCCGCGCCGCCTGCTTTTATTTAGACTCTGTGTATTTGAGACAACAAAGCATCTTTGAGATGCTTTTTTTCTACCAGCAAGCCATAAAAGATAAAGTTTACAATTATAATTTAGTGATTGGAAACACTACATTTGTTTTGTAGTATAAAGATGTCCAACAAAGCCTTTTGCTATTTAAACAGGCAAGTCATTTCCTTTAGTTCATCAGACATACTGTGTAATAATATTGTTTGAAAACAACATGTGCAACAACAACAAAAAAAAATGTCTGGGAGATATTGTAAAAAAAAAAAAATAATAAAAATCACCAACCATTTCAAGAACAGTTTGTGATTAAACAAGCTTGAAAAATGCATCGAGTCATAACTCCGCTGGTGAAAGACTAGTTGTCTTCTGTCGCTGTGGCAACAGATGAGACGGGAGAAAGCTGCTGCTTCATCTACAAGCTGAAAACAAGGACTCTCAGCTGACCGGTCTCAATCCGTGCCTCTTTCATGCACCATTTATGAAAAGTATTTCCAAGACACACATAAATGTAGCATTATAGTTGTGTAGGATAAACTATTTCTCCTGGAAAAACTTCTTGTGATACATAGGTGAAAAGAGATGTGACATTTTATATGTGTAACATTAATTTAAAAAACAAAGCTTTGATTCTCAAATATATATTTACATTAATTATTAATATACCTTATCTCACAAAACTATATTTACAACAATTATTTCTTTGTGGGCAATATGAAGTCAAGATATTTCATATTTTTTCTCATCAATTTCATTTCCTGTGTTATTACACATCCCTCTCAATACATTTCAAAAACAGCAAATTTATTGGTAGAAAAGCAGTGAAAGAAAAATAATAATGGTTAAGATGATAATGACATCAATAATAGATGACTGAGTACAAAAACCATATCCATACGAGGCTCAGTCTTTAAGAAGCAAAGTGGGAACAAGATCTCCTCTTTAAATAAATAAATGAGTGAGTTCCTTAAAAACAATGTTAATTAAAGGAAGATTGTAAAGGCTTTGCATGTATCTTCTTTACATCATTCAAAGACATTGGGGGATAAAAGGTGAAAGCCTTAGATGGACATCAATATTCTCTGATCCTTCAGATGGCAAAATCATCAAAGACCGACATTGTTCAACAACCTTTATAACTAAAATACAAAGCTTTATTCACCAATACTATATAAAACTTACACTGACATCTCTGGGCTTGTAAGATGCAGCGGCGCAGGAAACATTTGAATTGTGGGGGAGACACATTGTCGGGGGGAATCTACTTTCTGAGGGAAGACCCCAGAAAATAGATGCTACTTCCTGTATTCTGGTGGATTCTTGTCCTTACAAAAGGGTCTAATTTGAAAAAAAAAAAAGAAAAAAAAAAGAAAAAATGATCGTCTTGAATTTGGATGAAATGGCTGAATCAAACTCCTTGTTTGTTTGCACAAACCTGGCAAATAAAGTAAAAATAATACCAATAATAATCATAAAAACCTACTGTAACGTAGACAAAAGATCCAACTAACTCTTCAGGGGGCAACCTCTGAGAACATTTTACAAAAGAGCACGCTTTTAGTTGGAGATTGTGAGATGATAATTGATCTGACGTTACCTCCACTCAAGTTCACGTCGGTCATAAACTTTATGTCAGAGACAGTTGGTGAACCGGTTTCTACCTTTGTTTATGCTAGCGTGGTGAATTGTTATTGATAACCAAGAAAACCTAGAATCCACTTTCAATGGTGTCAATATTCTCCTATTGATCAAGTGGAATGGATCTTGGTGTCTTACTATGTTACCTGGTAACAGCGCCGTCAACTCCTCAGTAAGGAAAGCCGCTACTGGCTGTCCTAAAAGTCACTTATTGACATCGTCACCTATTTTACATCCTTTTAAAAATGACGTAAAATAGGTGATATCTGAGCAAAAAAAAAAATGCAACAAGATCAAACACACACTGTTACACACCTGCAGACATGACCATAAGAATTATGGGACAAAATATGAACTGAAACTCTTCATAACTTGGTTTAGTTAATGCCAGAAGTTTTGTGAAGAGAAATTGTCAAAAAAGTCACTCTTCCAGGTGTTTTGGAATGTGCTGGAGGCCTGAAACTGAAAAACGGATGTATGAATCAAATTAAATAGACAAGAAAAGAGAAATTCTTACTGTCCAAAAAGAAAACTCAGTCATAGAAGTTTTGAGAGTCCCTGCGTGCTTGATTTTACTCCAACTTTTTTCTAATTTGAAGCTGTTTGTTAGTATTCTTAAGTGACTCCACCTGAGTTATAGTGGTTGGAGGAAGTGCCTTTACTGTCTTCTCCCCAGAGCCCCCTCCATGCACAAATGCATGAAAAAAAAAAACAAAAAAAAAAAACAACCCACACACACACACACAATGGCAGAGCCAGAGGCAGGATCTGACCATTTCTCTGGGCGGCGGTGAGCATAGGAAGCTCACCGAGGGCTAACGAGGGAGGATCAAAGAGCGCATTACCATGCCTCCCCTCTTCCTCTCACTCCGTCTCTTCTCTACCGTTCACAAGCAATAAGAGGCCCGCCGGCCGCCTGTCCTTGTGCTTGTTAGCTGGTGACAATAAGACGTGCCCTGAGCCAAAGGAAATGAATTATTTACCCCACTCCCTCTTGTACTCTTGAAAAGAGGACAAAAAAAATCCTTTTCTTGTTTTACCATTGAACTCACGGCTCTTGTATTACACACGAGCTTTGTTCTGCAGCCTTAGATGTTAAACGCTCAGAATAATTCTGTTCCCTGCTGCTGACAAAGATGTCTGGCCCTGGTTTCACTGTGCAGCATATACGGGATGTATTTGAAGAGAAATGTGCATTAGTACTGAGTGCAGACAAGGTTATCTCAATATGTTTGCACTCCAACTTTTTCGTAACCTGAGTGGAAACCGGGACGAACATAAAAGGGCCGCTGAGAAACAATGAGGGAGTGACGCTGGAGGGTAGCGGCAGGCGCACGCGCTTATACGTGGCTAGGAGACTGTTCCTGACAAGCATACGTCTGATAATTAATCTGATTATAAAGAGACAATTAAATTCAAGATGAGGCTTCATATCCCACGACCCCCCGGCAGAGCGGCTAGACCCTTCCGAGCTAGTGCTGCCCTCGCCACAGAGCTGACAAGAGCTGACAATAGCTGACACGAGTGCATCTGTACTTGAAAGTACACTCTCCTCTGTACAATATGCCCTTGGTGAAGCACTTCCATAATTATTTCACTTATTCCCACACGTTACCCCCATCCCTCCATCTCTCTTCCTCTCCCTCATCATAATTCTTCATCACACCCCATCCTCCTCCTCGTCTTCCTCTCCTCTCTTTTCTCAACTGTCCACCCCTCCTTATTTTCTGTCTGCGCTTATCTTTCCTCCTGACCCTGCCTCTGTTCTTAGGGGCCGTAATGACCATCTTTGAAACAAGAGGCGGAGTAATGGTCACCTTGATAATGATGATGGTTGTGTTGGTGCACCCGCAAGGAGCTGTGGGGTGAGGTGTGGGGGTGGGCGGGGCTAGAGCCTGTCAGCGTGGACTCACCTTGCTCGCTCTCCCATCCCAACGTGAGAGCAGAAGCGAGTGAATACTAAAACCAGAGATTGTTCTTTCTTCTTATTGTCTCCTTTCATTCTTCACTCCAAGTTACATCAGTACTAAGAGACCCGGGGCCGACACAATGTGTTGCAGGCTGCGCCGGGGCCTGTGTGGGCCCTGGACAATCCATCTCTATACACTTCTGCTGGTGGGGGACATGAAAGCGCCTTCATTAGCCGCGCCAAAAGACTCATATATTTCTCACAGGGCATAAAGGGCCATTGTAAAAACGCCCTCTGTTCCCTTTCAAACATAAAACGTGTCAGACGGCACAAAAGGATTCCAGTCGTCACAGGGAGCGGGGATCATTACCAAACACGTCGGCAAAGGAAAGAGAGGCAGCCCGTGTAAAGTGAGCGCTGCGCTGAGAGGAAATCGTGATTAGGGGGAGGAAAAAAAACCAGGAGGAGAATAGAGTTTAGAGTAGCCTAAAAGAGGAGGCTCGATAGAAAGCAAGGAAGAGGACGAAGGGCAAAAAGTGGCCATGAAGAGAAGAACGTGATGTATCCACATGGATGAATATTTTCCTGGTAGTCCTTTATGCTTGAGGGAGCTCGGAGTCCTTTTTCTCTCTGGCTTCCTAAGTGTACAAACCTTGAGTTTGGGGAGCATCTGGTGTGAAAGCTTCTTTCTGGAGTCCTTGGACAGATAATGACTGCACTGACAGTCTATTATAAACCACAGAGACCTTGCGCACCGCTGTCCCTGCGTCTCCCAAACACAACCACCACAATGAAACCGGCTTCCTAGATTTCAATGATCCCGGGTCTGGCTCAATCCAACTATCAAAACAAAGTACTGCATCACATTCAGCGTTGTTCGGCGACGGATCACACATGGCAGGGATCAGCTTGTTCTTATTCTTTTGCACAAGTCTATTAAGTGATGTAAACTGATGCAAAGCAAAGCATCAAAGCCAAATAATTAATCACCACATTTTCTCATTTCATTATTTCAACGATGTTGTCTTGTATCAAATTAAAGATTTCCTTCCTGACTTTCACAACTCCTCTGAATAGATTATCTGAAAATTGTTCAGTGGGTTTTTTTTTCTCTCAACTCTCTTGTCTCAGGGAATAGAAAATTTAAGGTAAGAAGAGGAAAGTGTCTTATGGAGAACAGGAAAACCTCATCCTTCCTCCTCCCGTTGTTGTTTCCACTCTTGTGCTTCTCCACAGACAGTTGCAGCTACGCAGCTTCTTTTCTGGATTGACCTATTTAGAAATTACTGCGCTGATAACACAACCAAAACAACACTTTGAGGAGGAGGAGGAGGGAGGGGATGTAATGAAATAAGTTCCTCTATTTGTACCCGAGCGGATCAACTTGTCTGCGCGGCTTAAAAGACTCATTACATTATTAAGCCACACTGCAGTGATTTGTTTTCAAGTACAACAAGGCTTGCTGTGCTAAACATTAACCACCCTTGCTGAGCAACGGGAGTGTGCGAGTGTACGTTTGTGCGTGTGTGTGTGTGTGAGAGAGGCGGAAGAGGAGGAGGGGTGGGGAAGGACACCAACTATCTCAGCAGATGTGCTCAAGATGGAAAGCTACTGCTGACCTGCGTAGGAAAAGACTAGAGTATTAGTGCGACAGCAAAGATTACATGGTACTTACACGGGGTCAGAGTCCAGAGAGAGCAGAGGATGGTGGGGAGGAGGGTGTAGAGCCCGACTGGAAGCTGGTACAACGTCTTTACAACTCCTCTGTTTCCGAGTGTGTATAAGAGGCTAAAGGCAGCAGACGCTTGTTCTGCTCGTTACCATGACATGTCGCTCTGGCAGAACGGCTGACCTCAAGTCTGCGTTCCTCGTCAAAATCTGAAAAACTCGCTTTCATGCTGGTCAGAGTTAAACACCTTGACTTGGGAGGCAGCCGACAACTTTTATCTTGTAAGTACAGCTTTGTAGGATTTTATTAGAAATATACCAGAAGAATCAATTTTGCTTTTGCAAGCTTCTTTTGAGATTAGAGTGAGTTGTGCGTTTGAGAGAAACGTGTAACCTACACAATTACTTCATACTGTGTCTGAGACACTTTTATGCATTTAAGTCCCTGTACTTTATTTACTAAAAAAAACAACTTTGGAATGATGTAGAAAATGCAAGCAATGCTGGGAATCTGGAGGATGTGGGTGCATTAAAGAGCAAGGATGCAAACCTGAAGTGGACACTTGAGGGTCATTTACGCATCTGTGATGGCAACATTAACGCATGAAGGCAGACACTGACATTTAGAGCAACATCTGCTCTCATCAACACAACAGTTATTTGCAGGGATTGCATAAGAAAGGTGCTGGACTGGTCCACCTCCAGCTCCTACCTGCTCCCAATAAAACGTAGAAACTTTTAAAACAAAAAGTTGTGACAACGATGACCATGTACCGCTGAACACCTGAAGACATCCTTGCAGGAAGAATGAGAGGAAAATAGGAAAAATGAAATGTATAATTTCTTGGCAGCCTCTATGCCAGAAAGCATTTGAAGTGTTATGAGAAGGAACGGCAACACTCCAAAGTGGAAAAGCTTTACTGTCCCAACTTTTGTTGAATGTGCTGCAGGCCTGAAATGTAAAACAGGATGTGTATTCACAAATGAAATAAAAGTCAAAATAAGTTCAGGAGTACTTGTGTTTCATTTTACTTGCATTTTTCACTTCACTGTTTTCAAATTTCACTTTATTCCAAATATAACACAACCAGATGAAACTAAACTGAATCTAACTGCTATTATTTTCGACTAATAAAGTTCTTCCAAGTGCTGGGTCCACGCTGGAAGTGTTTATGTCACTTGGTGCACGTTTACGACAAAACGCAGAAGTAAAGGAAGCAAAGCAGACAATTACTGCGTGCAGCTCAGTTAACTTGTTAAATGCAGCAGACAGAATCTGTGTGGAGACAGACGCCCCACTCAGAGTGGACAAAGGTCCAAACAATGCGCTGGAAATAGGACGATGTAGGTTAGAGCAGCAGCAAACTTGGCATCTTTATGGCTCCAAACAGATTCACTTTTCCTATTTTGAGGTTATCTTTACAGCAGCTGAAAATCCAAAAATAATCTTAGAATTTAATTGGTGCACGCTCCTCGAGAGAGAGACACTTTTAGCCTCCATGTAAAAGCGACGCAGCGTGAACAGGGAAGTTACTCGTCGTTGCGGAGAAGTCTACAGCTAGATTTTGGGTTTGTGAATTTTTTTCTCTGACGGGGTTTTAGTGGTTTTTTTCCTGCTGTAAAAGCAGAAGTCTTCGTCTCTGTACTCTGCTTTGCTCTGTGCTGAAGCTTTCAGATGTTTTGGGGTCACTGGATAATTTTGCGTACGTACCAGCTGTAGCTTGCCCAGCATACATTTAAATTTCAGTTTTTGTTGGTATTCCTTCAGAAGAGGAATATGAAAACATTAGTTTGCACAGATATGAGTGGGCTTAGTCAGGTAAACATATTTTTATGACTGAACTTTTATGCCAGGTGTATGTTTTAATCTATTTTTTTGTTTTATGTGCAGTCACCATAGAATGCCTGACAGAGGTAATTCCAGCGATGAAACTGTTGTTGTGAAGCATCTCTCTTGATCCTAGCAGTGTGAAACAACAGTCATGCAGTTATCAGCGAATTCAAGCCAATCCAGCAGGGTAGCACCTCCGCAGGAGATAAGACACAGTCACTCTAGAACTGCTAAAAGCTTAAAGGACACGTGTCAGAGTGGACGCCAACAAAACTCTTCGAAAAGAGGATCTGCAGGCGCTGCTTTAGCATGCTGGCTTTTAATGCAATGAATCAACTACCTGAACAGGAGTTTTGATACTATTAAGATGGAGTCAGCCACTCCACTCTACTCCTCCTCTGTGGGGCAGCGCACCTTTGAAAAACAAATCTGTGTTTCCACTTTGCAGCACCTCCTTCGGAGGCAAATGCAGCCAGATGTGAAGTCGGATGGAGGACGAGCTGGGAAACCTGGATCGTTCTACTCCAGTCCAGTCCGGGTCTGTGATGTCACAGAACCCGTCAAATCTGAACCACTTGCTGCAGGGTACATTTTCAGATTCAGACTGTCAGGAAATACATGTCAGGGTCATGTATTTCAGGGTCAGGTTTTGTGTGATAGGCACTTTCGACACTTACATGTGTCCAGAAAAAGTGACCACAATGCCTTTAAGGTGTTATTTTCTCGTTTATACAAGTGTTTCATCTAAAAACAACTCATTTTTGGATATATTAAATATATGTTCTGATCATATGCCTATTTTTAATATATATTACCTCGACACATACATTCTAGAGACTTCCTTGCATGTATTTATTTATGTGAAGTTGTCATGACATTAGTCCAGATTTGTTTATGAGTTAAACTGATGAGCTCTCTTCAGTCTTTAATTCTGACCACTTCAACACATTAAGCGCAGCTTTATCAATGCGACTCCGACTTGGAGTCTATGTAAAGCGAGTCCAAACGTATCTGAATACAATGTTCAAAGTGCAGGGAAGCACAGCTCACGCAGATAACTTATCTCTGCCAGGTGGCGCGGGAATACTTCTGTCACTTGGCCGGAGCTTACAGGTGCAGGTATGTGCAGATTCTATCACACTGGCTGAGTTGAGAGTATGGAGGCTTATCAGGGGTTTGCAGGAACCTGCTCTCCTACGGTGGGATCCACAAACACCTGTTGAAACGGAGCGCTACTCAACTCTACCCGATAAGAGACAATCGTAAAGGCACTGTCATATTCGAAACTATAGCGTACAGAGGTGGCATGAGTTTTCATCTGAAGTTTGTTAGCACTGAGGAGACACACAGGAACCGCAGTGCAGCAGGTTTTGACACGGAATATGCTGTTTTTCCTTATTTTGTCTGTTTTAACAGGGTGACATGTTGAAAAACCGTCTGGCTACTTTAAATCTTTGTGAAGATTAAAAAGCAGAAAGCACATGTGCTCTGAGGGAGGTTCGCTGCAATAATTACTGAGTGCTCCCGGTCGCATCTGCGTCATGTCAACTGGTGGCGAGCCAACCAACAGCAGTCCCTCTCTCCTGGCACTGCTGTCACTCCTTCATTCTTTTTGTTTTTTAGTTTGTTTTTTTTATCTCTGTTTCCCTCTTCGTTTTTCTCTCCCTCTCTCTAGCCCCATCTGTCTCTCACCCACTTTCATCTCTTCATATTCTGCATCTTTATCACATTTCCCTTTTGCTCCTGAGCACTCTTTTTCACCCCTCCTACTCTGTTCCCACTCTTCCTCCTCCTCCTCCTCCTCTCTCCGTTCTCTCGCTCCTCTCTGCACCCGAGGCCATGTGGTCCAAAGCGAGGTAGCAGGGTGACAGAAGCCGGACCCTTTGGTGTTGCAAGTTCCTTATCTCGCTTACGAAGTGACGGCGTGCATGTGCGCCGAGTGTTTGTGTGTGTGTGCGAGAGGCAAGGCGCTGTTCTCGAGGGCAAAGTGAGGTGTGAGAGGATGATGCACTTGATACACTGTGAGGAAAGGAGGAATAAGTGAGGGAAAGTGGAGGGAGAGACTTCCAGAGGGAAGGAGGATGGGAGGGAGGAAGGTGGAGGCCCGGACTGAGCTGCTAGCTCTGAGTACGCCGCCTACTGGACCTCAGTTTAGTCACTAAAGAGCCAAGAGGTTGAATACGGAGGCACGACTCAGGGAAAGTGTGAGGATGAAACGGGTACTAAACCGAGAGGAGATTCTTAAAGATGCTTGTGGTGCATCACAATGGGAAAGGAAAATAACATTCCCTTTTCTTCCCCATAAAACACAATGTCCACTTTATATGAATGTGTTTTGGTTTTTTTTTTACTGGTTGAATATGGATAAAGGTTTTGCTTCACAGTGGAGTTACACACATCCACACATGAATTATTAAAAAAAGCAACAACAACAGGACAAGCTGAGGTAAAGAGTAACATGTCAGTGGGAACAAAAGATACCTCCTATAAATCCTTGTGCACCACTAAAGTCTTTAGTTCACTCAAGGAGAACTCATCAGTCATTGAGACTCACCTCAGTGAGAGTGGATGGGGCTGAAAGGATATAGATGGATGTGTGTGTGTATATATATATATATATATATATATATATATATACACACACACACACACATACACACACATGTACATACATACATACATAGAGAGAGAGCTATATCTACACACACATATATATATATACACACACACACATACATATATATACACATACATACATATACACACACACACACACATATATATATATACACACACACACACACACACACACACACAGATATATAAATATATATATATATATATATATATATATATATATATATATATATATATATAT
>JAOWBL010000016.1:530435-549168 GCA_028564865.1 Zenarchopterus dispar
TATATATATATATATATATATATATATATATACACACACACACACACACACACACACACACACACACACACAGACATATACATATACATATATATATATATAAACAAAACTAGAATGATTTTAGTTTCAGGAAGTACAACATCAAATTGTCCTTAGTGGTAGTCAGAGTCTCAAGAGGGTTTTTGATGGAGGACCACGATAAATCCAGTGTGGATTAGTCAACTACACGCTTGTTTAATATAAAATGTTATTAAATCATACAAGGGAGATGGATTTGATCTGAACTGCTTCATGGATCAACTCAAGTAACAACTGTGTTACGGTGACTTGTTACGACTACTGCAGCATGTGATGCCACTGACATTTAAATGTCTTGTTCTAAAAGTAAAAACAGGAAAAGAAATGTTGAACCCAATGATTTGTTTCAACCTCCAGGATGAAGACACTATGCAAAATAAAAGGAATGAAAATCTGCTGCAACAAACTTTAATTATAGGGGTATGTATAGGGGTATGGTCTCGTTTGCTCATCTGATCCTCTGGGGTTCCACACCTCTTACACCTCATATATGGACTGCTTCATCTGGTTCTAGGTTGCTCCTGCAAGGAAACCACAGGGACTCCGAGGCTGTGTTATTTCTATTGTTGACACCAAAATTGCCTTTAAAATGAGAACCAATTTGACCAGAATGAATGGAAGGTGATGTCAGTAAGCATCATTGGCTGATATCAACAACAGTGGGCGTGTCCTTGGCGGCCTCCAGCCCTTTTTTCCCCCCATACATTTCCTCATTCATGGATGAACAGGGTCAAGTAGAGTCAGCTCCTGATAACAAGGTGTTGTCTCACAGTCCAAAAAAGACCTTCAAATAGACTCTTCAGAAAACTTGTATGGGTGAAGTCACAGGGGTTTTCCAGTTCTTTTTATATACGGTTTATATAATATTTTTATAGATTTTTAAAAAGTGTGTCAGCTGAGATGTTTTTGTTCGAATTATCCAGCTTCCCCATCTTTATTTCCACTCAGCTTCAGAACTCGGCTACTTAGCTGCGGCTCTGAAGTGAGTTGTGCAAAGATCCAACACTGATCTCTGAAGAGCAAAAAAACAACAAACAAAAAATCTGCTGCTACGAACAGATTTGTAAAGACATGTCAAAAGGGACCATTTACGCTGTATCTGTGTGGTTCCGACCAAAATATGTCACATATATATCATTAAAATCAAAACCAGAAGGTGTTTTATTCCCCTCTTCACTGCGATTTTGAGTGGGGTGGGGGTGAGAGTTTTAAATGAAAAAAAAAAGAAAACCTTCTGAACTGTTTTTTCTTTTTTAATTTCCAGTGATGGTAAACTGAGAACACAATCTGCAGAGCACCTCTCAACAACGCAAAGGGATGCTCTTTTTATCATCTCCCAAGAAACCTTTCTGCAGCCAGCCTAACTAAAGATGAAACTATCACAGATTTAACTGACAAATTCTTCAATACACAATGAAATCTTTGAGAATATCGCCACGTCTCACCTCTGCCGAGACAAAAAGCTCTTCATGTTCAAACGTGTTGCTTGGGAGAGCCGTAAACACATTTGCCTCCAAATGTGCCGACAGTCAGTTGACTTTGACACTTTAAAACACTTTTTCTCTCCAATCTGGATGACCATCAGCATTAAGCTGGCCATTTCAACTGATGATTTTATTTTCTTGAAAACACTCAACACAGAGTGGACAGCATTTGAACAAGACTTGTTCACAGTAAACAAGGACAAGTGCTGACTTCAAACCATTTGGAGTTAAACTCCTGGATTGGACTCTTTCCTCACCTGGTTTAGAGTTTATTTCAGCCAGAGCTTCTTAAATTTTCCAAAAAAGTTTTAGTCAGATGAAAGGCATATAGGTTTATTTTTAATGCATGTTTTTTGTTCCTTTTTTTTTTAAAAAAATGCATATTGCACTACAATTGTTGCCATCCTTGCTGTGTACAGTTACCATGGTAACAGGTGTCATATCAATATAATAGCTTCCAACGATTCTGAAAACAAGATAATCCAGATAAACGGATTATTGGGCTGCTTTCTCAGTGGTTTAAATCTTGTATAAAACCAGATCACCTCTTTTTGTTTCCCAAAGCTGTGAATCTAAAACTCATTAGCTGTTTTAGTTCATTTTTTTAAAAAAATCAGAAAGCCTCGATCCACGTAGAGGAAGTAAAAGGTGGTAAAACCTGCAGAAGCATCGTATACGGCAGCTGAAGTGCATTCAGGTGTTGCTTGGTTACTATCAGACCCCAGACCAGTTTAGTAACTTCACTCTTTTCATCGTCAGTCACGTTTTTGTTACACGCACCGAAGTCATTCTAAAATCACACTTTTCTACCTTAATGCTCCGAGCGTGGATTTTAGTTTTGTTGCCTGCAGGACTCTGGATGACCCTTAATCCAGAGCAAGTAATGTCAGTTTCCAAAAAAAGATGTGGAATACTGATTTATCTAGTGACAGTACACATTCTCTCTGTGGGATGATCCTGAGCCCAGAGACATCGACAGCACAGCTGGACAAGGTGAACATAATGACTTATTTCTTTTAATATTTCAGTGATTTTCAAACTCATTGGACAGAGCACAGACCCTCGTTCCATCTTTGCTCTTCAAAGCCTTTCTTGGATACTGCTTTCATACCAAATCATTACAGTCACCTGTGGACATCACCTGTTTCAAATAGCAAAATTATTCTTTCTTGCAAACACTAAATTACTGCCCTATCAGCTATTTTTTTTAAATGTGTTGCAGACCTGAAATATAATAATGGATGTGTATTAGCAATAGATGGATTTCTTTTACACTTATACACTTATGTGCACTCTGAAAAAGCGACGAGGTGCCGCTGTGAGGGGGGAGAGGCGTTTCTCTTTAAGACTTCTCTTCAAAACAAAGATCTCGACTTAGAAGATGGACAGAAACATTTTTATTCTTGGATAAATTATTACGATGGCCGCTACCACTGTTGTAAAAATAGTCTACAGAAGAAAAAGGTGGCGGATGATCATTCAGATAGTCACATGGTCTGGTCACATGACAGACTATGTTACATCCAGTGATGCTGGAGATGTGTGAAAAAAAGTGTTTCCTCTACACTTTTATGTGAAACTGGAGTTTTTTCAAATTCAAAATGTTTCCATTAGAGGTTTTTATTTGTGATACAGTGATCCTCGCTATACCGGAGTTCACCTGTCGTGGTCCTGCTATATTGTGGATTTTTTTCTTTATTATAAGTATTTTTCCATTGCTGAAGCTCAACTATATTACAGAGGACAGTGGTTTATAACAAAAGGTTTTCATAGCTTTCTATGCTAAAACAAGAATTTATCTATGGGCTTAAATTGAGTTTGAAGCACTTGGGAGAGATGTCTTAAGGCTTAAACTATACATTAAATGTTTTCTATATGGTCTCGCTATATGATGGATTTTCACCTATCGCGACAGGTTCTGGATAGTAACTATTTCGGTTTTGCATAATTTTAGTGGCAATAAAAACTAAAGGAAATGAAACTTTAAATAGCCTTCTACAAAAAAAAGTAAATTTAAGAATCTCGTTTCTCTCTCTCTCTCTCTTTTTTTTTTTTTTTGCATTTCCGTGTTGTCCCAAATTTTTCATACTTGGACTCATAATTTAACAAATGCAGGATTTTAAGTTACCGGTTTGATAATGCTGATCTGGCTATGACTGATGGTTGTTGTGATTTTTGCCATAAAGGAGCAGCCATGGAGGAGAGGTACTGTGATCCTTGTTCACTCTGTGAACCTGACATCTGCTCTGCTGTCATACAACAGACTGACTCTCCACAGTAAATCATGTTTGAATTTCCAAACTGAGACTTTGAACAGAGGCCGCCACTGTTATTTCTTAGCCTTTCGTGCTCAGTGAGCATCAGCATCTGTGCCTGTCGTCTCCTCTGCAGAGCAGCAAATAACCCAGAATTCATTCATCTGTCCACAAAGTGGCTGTTCATTGTCTGAGTTTAGAGAGAGGACACTGCAGCATTTGACATGCGATATGTAGTCTGAAAATATCTCCGAGAACATTTATACGTTTTTGGTTAATGTTCTTTTTGTTGTGATTGTTGATTCTAAAAAGAAAATAGTCATCACTGTGAGCATGCACCTAAAAAGAAAGAATCAGCCTTTTCGAGAGGATCACAGATCAACAGATTTCCGGACACGGAGGCTCAGGTTCGACACAGGCAAATGAAGAGGCAGAGGTATTTTGCTGCTTTTTGCTTCTCTGCAGCCTGTAGCTGACAGACAGAGCAGCATGGATTTGACTTTTGGACTGGAGCCCCTTTGTGTGTGGCACAGACGCCGAGCAGACATTGCACAGCCGTTGCGTGGACGTGGAGGCCTCGGGTCGCTGCTACACTGTTATTAAAAACAGTGTGATAGCATGTTGGCTGTTCCTCCGCCTCTCCCTGTCTCTTCTCTTTTCTCTCCTCGAGCACCATCTATCACTCCTCTTTTGCCTTCTTTTCAGCAGTGCAGCTACTGCAGTGTTTGGTAACTTGTTTTCAATGCTCACCAGGCAGGTATGTTTAGATCAGTTCGATCTTGTCATGCGGCAACAGGGTTGGTTTCCTTTTACCCCGAAAATATTAAAATGGAATCATTATTTTGAGTCCTTCTTGGCTGACTTGGTTGCCTGCAATCAACACCCTTGTTGAAAGAGGTTGTTAAGACTTTAAAGTAAACCATAAAAAAACCCTCTCCATCTATCCATCCATTAATTTCCAGTTATCCAGATTTGGGTCATGGGGGCAGCAGCCTAAGCAAAGGGGCCCAGAGTCCACCAACTCCAGCTTTTCCAGGGGGATACCGAGGAATTCCCAGGCTTGCAGAGAGATATAATCTCTCCAGCGTGTCCTGTGTCTGCCTCAAGGCCTCACCTCCCCAGGGAGGTATCCGGAGGGACATCTGCACCAGATGCCCAAACCGCCTCAGCTGGACTCCTCTCAGTGTGGAAGAACAGAGACCCGACTCCAAGTCTCTCCTGACTGACTGAACTGCAGAGGAAACTTATGTCATCCATTTTTAACAACAATCATAATATTCCAGTCACTACACTGTGAAACTAGCCCCCCTAGAAATAAGCCTAATATCCTTAAATCTTGTGAAATTGTTTTATATTAAGAAACAATATCTCTGCAAATGGGCTACAAACTTTTTCTTGACTAGATTATGATTAATTATCATGAAGCACAGCTTCTTTTCTTTTTTTTTCAAAGACGTGCAACGTGGCATGGAGGAGTTTTGATGCAGGGACATCCATTGTTCACCTAAAAAAACAAGACATAATGTACTATTTTGGTGAAGATTATTTGCAATAATATTGATCACTTTGTTCTTTCTGCTGAGTCCTTCGTATGTGCAGCGATCAAGGACTGACTCGTACCTGGAAACAGCTGCAGCAGTCATCAACTATCAGCTGAGGAGATGTGATGGCTTATTCTAACAGAAGCAAAAATCCTCATTTCTCCCTCATTTCCCTCTAATTTCCCTGTTCACTTTCCCCTGAGAGCACCGGAAAATGGCTTCTATTACAATACTCATCACAAGCCCCCTTTAAAAGAGTGGATACAGATGCACACGGAGATATCCCGGCGCCAAAACATTCAAATTACAAAGACTGAACCGAAATGTGCTCATTCGGGCGAAAAGACTCGTATGCATAGGCAAAATACATGCAAAAAGTTAGTCCCAAATCTTCTTCAAACATGGCACAAAACAAAGGGGAAAACACACGAGCCATTCTCCAAACGGGTTCTGAAGCTCTTTGAATATTTTATTTTAGTCATATTTTGGTCATAAAAAAAGAGGAAATGATCTTATGATTAAGAAATAAGTCTGGTTATGGAAACACACTTTTCCACTAATTATGAGAAAAGTAAAGCTGGTGATCCCTGTGGGGCTTTTTTTTTTTTTTTTAAAAGAATCTTGTCTCATGAAATAACATAAATAAAGCACAAAATTATGTTCAGTGTTTGTTAAAAGCAACAGATTATTAAAAGTGTTATTCACTCTGACGGATTCCATCTTAAAACCGGCTGATATGAGACAAAGATGTAGAGCAAAACATTTGACAAAATATCATATTAATTTTGTCCACTATGATGTTACATTTGAGTTTTAATTTTAATGTGTTAAATACTTGGGATTATACTTGTGTTTTAAGCGATGTACAAATAACATGCCTGTTATTTAACATGGGAAGGGTTTTGGTGTAGCAGGGTTCATGTCTGCTGTTCAAACATTCAGCTAGTTTTAAGGATGCTGACATCACTAGCGCCTCAAAAAAAAAAAAAAAACCTTAAATAACCTGTCATTGCTACAATTACAGCAAGTCATCAGTGTGAAACTCAAAGAAAGTGCTGTATACATGCACAGAAAAGTCTAATATTATCATTTAACTCTGAGTATTTCTGAGGAAAGTTAAATACTGGAGCAGCAAGTTAATCAGTCAGTCAGAGAAACAGCCATTATTTTAACATCCCACTGGCAGGAAGTCCATTCACAGCAGAACTCATTACAGGTTCAAGAGGCAGAGTCGCAACACACTCCAGCAATCTCGTCACCCACTCTATCTTCCTTTTCCATCTCCTGATTCTCGTTCATCCTCACCCATTTTCGCCATTCTTTCCCTGTTTTTTTTTTCTTTCCTCTGGAAGGGGGCACGTCAGATGTAAACAAAGCCCAGAGCCAGTTGCTAATTAAATAGATGAGCGGTATTAACATAACCTGAAAGCCCAAGCCAATTGTAACACCCCCCTCCTTCCACTTCCCTTTAATATCCATCCCCCCATCCCTACTCCATTTTTAATTTTTTTTTTTTCTTGTTGTGATCCGAGCGCTGAGTGCCAATTGTGGGCAGTGTAATTACCATTAGGACAGAGGAGCCTAGCACATCTTTGATATGGTAATGATGCTTCATGTACACCCCAAAACACCCTCCACCCCCAACTAGTACGCGCACACACACACACACCCGTTTATCAACCACTCTCCAGTAAAACCCCCCGACATACACGTTTCCAAATACTCTCACCCATAAATATCAAGTAGGGCAACCTGTCAACACCTGACAGCGACGGCTGCAGTTCTGTGTAAACTGCTCAAGGGTTACGGAGGAGGTGAGAGAGCAAAAGAGATGGAGTGGAGAGAGACGGAGAGTGGATGGGTGATGGGTAAAGCAACGGAGGGCAAGGTTGGGGGCAGGGGGTGTGGCATGAATGTAAGTGCCAAAATTACACAGACAAGCAGAGAGAGGGGGAGGAAGTGACACAGGAAGAGGATAAGCCCAGACGAAAGATGATCAATTTGTGACTGAAGGAAAAAGGAGGTGGATGAGCAGGACAGTTGGCATCACAGAGGTGACATGATCGTCAGCTCCGGCTTTAACTATTGATCAAGTCGCCGGTTATCAGTGAAGCTTCTTCAGCTCCTGCATGTCGGTCGGGTTGGTCGTGAACGTCGACCACCATGAAACAACTCTCTCTGCCTCTCTCTCTTCAGCTTGCATGCCACCCTCCCTTTCCCAAGTCCTGTTTCCTTCCTTGCTTCCCATCATCCCTTTCTCTCCATCATTTCTCATTCTCTCTGTCCAGCCTCTGGCCTGCTGCCCCCAGATGGAAAAGGAACAAACTAATCGCACAGCTCCCCGCTGTCTCCCTCTCATCCCGACTACACACACCATCCCTCCGATGGCTCCCGTCAGTCCAAATCCCGCGGTTCTCCCCTCGCCACCATGCGGCTCTGGCCAGCCTCACAAAATAACCATGGACCTGGATCCCATGAACAAAAGAGCGTGACAAGTCTCGTGGGGGCGGGAGGGGGACAACGCACAGTGTCAAATGCACAGTGTTGTGAATGTTCAGGGCCGCGCTTTTGTGGTGGTAAAATCCTGATGCCATTGGCCTGTTCATATGAAGCCTGTGCCAACTCAAGGGGAACTTGGATCTAAGACAAAAAAGTGACCCAGTTACATTAAAAAAAGATACAGTATATCCAGCAAGTATCACAGTCAAACTTGGCCTACAAGGAAAGAAACAGTCAAATTGTCTATTTTAGAAAGGGTATGTGGCACCAGTGTGCTGCCCTGGCCAGCAAGTTATGAATATGTGAAAAAAAAGCTTGCAAGATGTACTACTTAATTTAAAAAAAGAAATGGTACATTGTAAAACAGAGAGAAAAAAGAATGCAATGAGAATTAGAAATTGCTTAAAAGCCACATATTATATTCACAACAGAATATAGAAAACATATCCCATTATCACATGCTGAAAAGTAAGACATTGCACAGCTTCATGAAAAATATGAGCTCTTTTGGATTGAATGACAGTACTGCAATGGACAACAAAGGGCTTAAGAGTTACTTGATATTATTAAAACCTAAAGTTAAAGTACTAAAAATTATGATTTCTTTATAATATGTACAGTTTGCAATTTAAAAACAAAAGTTCTGAGAACCTGGAGAAATCTCTGTGTGCAGGGGAGAAGGCCAGGAGTTAATGTTGGTTAGTTGGGATCTGGGCTCTCAGGTGGCGCTGCACTGATGGGTGGAGGATTCCTAGATGATGCCATGCAAAAGGCGCGTGACCCCTCCCACACATGTTTATGAGCAGGCTCAAGCACCCCCTCTGTCGTTGACTGGCTGGGCCAATGTTTTGTTACAGTTTAATGATAGGCAGACCCCCCACTGTGTTTGTTTCCAGTTTACCGAGCCAGGGTTGTGTATAAAAACTTGCTCTTTATTCCCTTTAGTGTACTTATGAGATGCAAAGCTAGCAAATCCCTAAATGTGAACATCTTGTGATTCGGGGTTATGAATTGCATAGAATCGCTGAGCCAACCTTTCGAATCAGATGTAATTCTTTTATGGACATCACTGCATCGGCAAAGAAACACGTCTAAAAACTGAATGTTGTCAAGTTATCCATCCAGATGCAGGTTTAAACTTGAGCTTAGAAAGAACAAGTCAGACATGAACACGGTCCAGAAATGCTGCTGTCTTCTGTCATAAAACTCTCATAAAATGAACTCAGGAAAAGCTGAAAATTGTCCTGTGGTCAAACCAATCCCAAAATTCTTTTTCTTTTTTTTTTTGGAAACCACAAACACTACATCCTCATGACTGCAGAAGATACTGTTCAAAAGTCTGCATCTCTGATGGTATAGGAGTGCTTGGTGACTTCAGATGAGCATCCTGAATTTCCAGAGGGGAAACATCAATGCTGAAAAGTATCTACAGGTTTAAGATCAAAATGTCCCATTCAGACAGTGGATTTGTCAGCAAGACAATGCTAAACTGCACACCGCATCTATGATAAAAGTACATCCTCAAAGAAGAAGAAACCAGGCAGTCCAAACCTTTCCCCAAGTCAAAACATTTGGTGCATCATGAAACAAAAAATAAGACGACTCAGGACTGCTGAGTAGCTTGACTTTTATCTTTGAGAAGAATGGGACATAATTTCTTTCCCACCGATGAAAAGTCAAAAGAAGTTTCTTATGCTTTGCATATTATTACATTCTGTTATTTACACTTTACAGCGCCCCAGCTGTTTTGAAATAGGGGGTTGTATTATAACATTTACATTGTATTTCAACATTTTCTCAGTTCAGTTAAAAACTGCTACATATGAAACGGCATGTTTTTCTCTGACATAGAGAATTTAAAGTGAAGTGGTAAAGTGGTTGTGGCGAATGCTAGGTCTGAAAAAATGCAACATTTCCCAAAGTTCAAATCAGAGGAAGTCTATGTGTTGTGGATTTAGCAGCAGCCTCCGTCAAAGGAGTCACAATAAAAAGAAAACATCATAACTGCTGTGGACATGAGCTTTCATTTTCCTTGCCACATGCAGTACTTATAGAAGTACAAAAGAATGAAAACAAGTTTCATTCATCTGTGCAACAGAAACCTCAAAACCTACAAACTGACAGGGAAAATTGATGGTTCCCCTTTCAGGAGGATTGTAAAACCAAAAACTGACTTAATAAAAAATAAACATGCGGTCAGAATTTAACCAAGACCACCATTTTCTCATAAATCTAAGCATGTACTTTGACCAAACTAAACTACTCCAGACGTGTTCATCACAGTAAACACGAGTGGATATTTTAGGTAAAGAAAGTCAAATATGGTCACTATTAACGTGTTGGAGATAGACAGCCCTGCAATTTACGATTCAAATTCATTCACACCATTCATTCTGTCATTCTAGCTATTATTTTTCTTTCAGCACGTATCTGAATAACAAAAATACAACTTTAATGACAGATTTGCTAACGGAGAGGAAATGTTTGCCAAACTTAAAATAAGTCCAGAACATTCAATACTAGTGATTATTCAATTACTCATTCATCCTATAATAAAGTGTGACAAAATGACATGTTCTATTAAATTAAATAACTTCCTGAAACTGCTGCTGCTGTTGCCCAACAGAGGAAATATTCATACTGGATTGACATCAAGCTGAGAGCTATACTTCCTCCTGGTTAAGAAAATAAAACCACTCTTCTCTTGAAAACATATACAACATTATAATGGCACTCAGATACAACATATCTGCCAAATAAGCCAAACATATAAGCGACATCACCTGAGTGTGCTAGAACCAAGCCACTTGTTGATCGAATCATGATGCGAACTAATCGATTGTAATGAACAGGTGAAGCTGTAAGTACAACTCACAGAGCTGAGGTGATGTTCTGTGGCTGCTGTGCCACCGTGTTAGGTTAGACTGCATGTGTGTGTTTAGCAGACTGCTTCTATGTAGTCCTTTTTCATTAAAGCAACACAAAGGAGTTTTTTTTCCTCTTAGTGTCAGTTTCAATTTTATTTAAAGGAATATTTGAGGAAGTCATTTTAGGAAGTGTTGCCTCCCTTTCTCTATTAAAAACACTGAAAAAACACAAAGTATCTTTGTACTTTTGTTTCTTGTAACGACTGTGCATCGGTTTTGGCATCATGTTACGTAACATTATTGCCATTTAAGGAGTTTAAATCATGTCAGAGTAAGGCCTGATGTCCATGTGAGTAACTTCACATGCAGTCGCATCACTCCCCCTATTAGGTCGCGTGTATGGTTGCACTTTAATATTTCAACCACGACAACTCTTTTGCATCGCACCCCCCCATTCATTTTCTATGGAACAGCCTTAACTTTACTATTTTTATATAAAGAATAAATACAATGAAATGGCCAGAAGAAAATAATAGATTTTACATCTAAATGAAATATGCGACCTGGAACAAATCAAACAACACTTAATGGATAAAACAGTTTGCGATATGTTGCATATAGCATCCTGTAACTAACCACAAATATTCCTGCTTGAATTTTTGAGGGTTTTTTAGGGACAACTCGAGTATAAAATACAGCTGCCTGGTTCAGATTTTGAGGATGTTGAGTAAGAAAGGATTGTTGCTATAGCGGTGTTAAACAGAGAACCCGGAGAAAACTCCGGCAGCCGTACAGGGAATTCCACCGGCTCATCCAAGATCTCCGTCTGAATGAATTGAATTTCTAACAGTATTTAAGAATATCACCACAGCTGTTTGATACACGTAGCATGCAACAGACCTTTATTTTTTTAACATCCAGTGGTTATAGAGCCTTCCCACTGCAACAACGCAGAGGGCAATGTTAACTTTGACCGGATCGCGATGGAAGCCCTTATTTGCATAAATCTGAGCAGTGCTCAACTTTTCAACATGCTGGCTTCCCAAGATCCCTTGTGCAGGTGATAAACACACCTACTTGCATTCTATAGAAAATAAATGAGAGGTGTGTGATGCGAGCGATTTTTCACGTACAATGCAGATCAGTCTTAAGACTAAGAGACTCAAGGAAGTAATGAAAGGTGAGAAAACAAAAGTGACCAAGCAAGGGACCAATCAAGAGTAAAAAGTGACTTAAACTCAATGGGTTTAAGGGAACCTTTTGCACTAAGAATTTAAAGGTTCATTTGTCTCACTTTTGTCTATTTTTTGTTTGTTTTACAACGGTCTTTACTAAGAATGAACCATTACCAAAGGTGACATTCATGGCATCCAGTGAGTGAAAGGACTGATGGTAGGAATTTTGCTTTGAAGCTACTGCAACGCTTTTGTAAATTGCAATGTAGAAATAAAGTAATTTCTTTTAATGCCATATTAATAATTTAGAAATCGAACTCTGAATAACCTAAATAAGTGTTCTGACTGCCCTCAGTGATACTGAAAGCTGAGGTGAGGTGGAGGAGACTGACGGTAGCCAGACCTTGCTTCTGTCTCTTTCCCTCATCCCTTCGGCTCCCCAGTGGGCCACAAGAGCAGAGGGAGCCCCGGTCGATCAGAGGGGAGCCCAGATGGACTGAGACGCACATACACAAACACTCACATACACACACATGCGTACACACACTCACTCAGTCGCTCACATGTCATATGTTATCCCATCTGCACTGTCACCAAGCTGCCTGTAACCCCAGACCTTGCAGGGGATACACACAAAACACACAAATGCACACAAACAGCCACACACAAAGGTTGCAAAAATGTGCATACACACAGCGGAGGTGTTCCCAGTGTGTAATTGTAGGTGAAGATAACTGCAGTCTCTCGTTTGCTTGAATGGGCACCCGTGTTGTAGCAGCACACACATGAATACACACACACTCTCCTCAGCACAAGGGCACCAGACCTTTAGAAAAGATAGGGCTTTATTTTATCTATTTATTTTAGCAAGACTTGTGACATTGTTCCATAATGTCTTATTTTGATGCCTCAAAACAAATGTTTCACATATACTCTGAACACGTGGACGCCTGTAGGAACCCTCTGGTCGCATTGCAAAAGATTTGCATGTATACAGACTGTTTTCAATAAATAAATTAAACAGCACCATGGTAGAACAATCACCTGCCTCTGGACGTCATGGAAACGCCCATCAGCCATCATAGCAAACAAGAAGGTTCGACACAGGCTCAGTATGCGAGTGGAGACAAGAAGTGAAGGTTGAGAGGAAAAAAAAAAAAAAGGGTTTGACTTGCTGCTGCATGAATAGAAACTGAAATTGTTGGATCTCTATGACACTAACCGGACATTTCTATCCCATTTCTTACTATTATGAAGCAAGTGATGGTGTTTGGTTAGTGTTTAAACCAGTTCAGAGCTGGAATATTTTATACACTGGCTTACTTTGTCATATACATCATTATGTCAATATATTTGTAACGTGAACTTCCCTTTGGTGTACTCTGAATTACTGCAGAGGACCATGGTAAAACAATAATATTGACAGCTTGACTTTTAAAAGTTGTCACCAACAACAGTGGTGGTTTAAGAATGCTCTTTGCTAAACAGACTAGTATTTGTGAATGCTGCTACATACACTATCTACAGTGAAGTCACTGTTCTGATCGGGATCAGTATTGATACAGCCAACACTGTTTAGTAGTGATGATCCCAACACCTTTAAACTGGTGTCAAAAGAGCCATTATGAACGTCACCTCAGACAATGTTCACAAAAAGTAACTACTGGTTTTAAAATCTTAAAGTTAAAGCACAGTTTGGAGAATATTGAGAATATTTGAGGCTACATAGGAGAAATTCTTTATTATTATCATTATTATTATTATTGTTGTTATTGTGGTCAAAATATTATGGCCAGTCTACTGGACCACAAAAAAATATGGTCTTAAACTTGGAGGTGCTAATCCAGATCTCTGTTGCAAACTGTTCCAGCAATGGCTGAAGATCTTAGCTCAATGACACCAACAGTACCACATGATCCGCAAAACGCAGAGAAGAAATCCTAAGATCATGAATCTGGACCCTAACCCTGTTAAAATGAGTGTATTACTGAAAGACTGATGCATCTGGAGTTGAAACAGTACTTTTAGAAAAGACAGAGACATCAGTAAAGTCTACTGCACCTTTCTAAAGACATTCTGACCTGTTTATCTGAAGTCATGCAGGACATGAACTAAATTAAGTAAAATGTAATGTGTACATGTCTGAAACAACAAACACACTCACACCCAGATGCCTTTGTCTAACAGAATGAGTCCAGTAATCTTTCCTCCACTTATCTTGGACACATCAGCTAAATGGGAAGTGAAAAGTCAAATATGAGATGTCACATTGAGTTTACCTCCCTGCCTACTCCCTCTGTCCCTCCCCTTTATCCCCCTCTCTCTTCCACTCTGTCCATCCCCCGGTCTGTTCTGCACATCTCTGTTAGACTGCGTCTTCTTCTTCCTCTACATGATGTGCACACAACACACACTCGTCTCACATCTGAGTGAAGGTTGCAAATCGGCATGTTGAGTTAATAGATTTTATACGGGGCATGGAGCATTTAATCAGGGAGTGGAGTAAGAGGTTCTTAACAGACTGTCAAAAAGAGAGGCAGCGTGAGGAATGAGCAAATGATGGAAAGGAGAAGGACTGAGAACATGAGATGAGGAGAATAAACAAGAATGTAAATCTATATCTACAGTCACCTCAGCTCTTACAGAGGTGAAAAATCACTTGTCATCTTATCAGATCTGTTTGCCATTGGAGGCCGATTCAGCTTGGTGAAAACTTTTTGCTTTTACTGGCTGGACTTCCTTTTCTTGGTTCACCTTTCATCCTGGAGGCATCCGCAGTTCAAACTGACTGGTGGAGAGTTTCAAGCTTGTAAGCTGTTAAAGTCATATTCAAAGCACTGAGCCTCCCATGATTCCTGTTGGTCGTTTGAGTCTTTTGTACACTGTCTGACGTGTACCTTGTTTTGGTCAAATAAATCAAGATACAACTGGTTTAGGAAACCTCCTGGGAAAGACTTTCAAAGCTCAATGACTTTAGCGGATGTGTCTTAAACAATCAGATTGAGGCACTTATATGCCTGCTGGATGTAGACATGACTTGTACATAAAAGTACCTTTATTATTTAAAGTTTAGCTTTTTTATATACATTTCTGTCATCCTTAAATTGTATTTTTATCAATTCCAAGCAAAAGGAACAAAAAAGGAAAAGCATGGGTTATGCAACTGTCCACCCTGCACTATCCTGGTGTCTAAAAATAAAAACAACTCAGGTTTTCCTCACTGCTTGATTTTTTTTCCTACTCATTCCTCTAGAAGTGCTCACGGCATCTCTGCTCCAAATCAAAGCTAAAACAGTCCAATATTCTTTGTAAAAAAAACATGAAAGCAGCTGATTACCTCATGAGCCAAACATATAAGATAAACTGATAATTACCCACGTCAATATGACAACACCGCAGGCATCATAGGACCCAGTAGAGTCTTATTTAAAAGCTGAAAAGTTGTGGATCCAATGCACATCTGAGCAATCGTCTCAAAAATGGTTAATTGCGTAATTCACTTCTTTGCAGGTGTTAAAAAAAAAAAAAAAGAATTGCTGAGGTACATCGAAAGTCCCTCTGGGGACTACAACCAATGGAAAATTGCAGTAAAGAGTTTAATTGTAGAATTGAGAACACCAGGAGTTATAAATTCCCTCTCTGGCACTCTGGAGAGTGCTTTCTTTGTTCCTGTCAGTGGGAGAGATAACAATTCCTCCCACCGTTAACTACCTACCTGCCTGCCAGCAGCCTGGGTTTTGTTGTGTTTTCCTTGTGTTTTGTTGTTGCTAATAGGCTTAATTGGCCATATCCCAGGCACGCAGTGTGTGGGATGGAGGTGGGGGGGTGGGGGAGCTACCTGCTCTGCATCTTTCCTTCACCTCTGCGCTCCATCTCGCCGACTCCTCAAGGAAACAGAATTCCACTGAGGAATGAGATGCTTGTTAAAGAAGAACACGAGCTCGGACAAACTCCGCAGCTCTTCGGATTCATGCTTGGGAATACTGAGGATATCGAGGAAAACGAGGCGAACGTTATCATGGAAAGAGAGAGAGGAAAGGCGTTTTTGACCGTGAAATTTTCCAAGAGAGCGCTGAACAAAGCTGGGTTATGTTTATGCATGGTGATCTCTAAAGGCCAGGCGTTCAGTGAGAAGCGCTTTGATACCAAAAAGAGCCCTTGATTATTCCTGAGTCAGGCTGTAGACTCTCCGCTCTTGATGTTTAATTGATGTGCCTGTTTTGTGACTGCTTAATACATCATGTTGTCATTTTGATCTATCCACAATGGCATATCATATAGTTTTACTGCATTGATTTGACATTAATTTGTTCTGCGTTGCAAGAACATATTGGCTATTTGATCCTAAGCATCAAGGCTATTAGACCACAAAAATCCATGTCTTAAAAAAAATAATTCACTGATTTAAAAAAAAAAAAACATGACTGTGGAGAAATCCGGCGTGTGATTTAAAAGTACTGTGAACCAAATGGTGCTGTTGCCAGTCCTCTTTTTGCCAGCAGTCTTAGGGAATACTATGAGAAGAGTATGTCAGTGGGCAGACTGTTTGCAAGTGTGTGTTTGTGAGCCTGTGTGTTTGGAGCAATGGGACCTGAAGGAACACCGCGAGGACAATCTGTCGCCCCTCCGCCTGGGCCCTGGGTGACAGATGATGTGCTCCCACTGCTAAGCTTTGTGCACGCATGCGTGCATGTGTAGCATGTGCGAGTTTGGGGGGTTAACCGTATGGAGTCAATTTGCTACAAGGACAATAGCTTCATTCCAACCAGACCAAATGAAGATCGGGGACCTTCTTTGTCCTGTGCCAACGAGCTTTGACACTGCTGACGTGACTTCAAGCACACACCTCTACCATGTGGCCTGAGCTCTGGCATCCAAAAAATCTCAGAGTATCTTCACAAGGTGCTAAAAGGTCTTAAAGTGTGGTAAAAGAGTGTGAACAGTGATGGAAACCCTGGCAGTCTTGACTGGTTTGTTAAATGTTAAAATACCAAAACTTATGTTTCAAATTTAAGAGCCCGATGAGGCTAGACCACTGGAATTGTGTGTGTTCTTAGATTTTCAACTTCAGACTTGGTGGGTAAGTGTTGCGGTACAGAGGAAGTGCAATGTTTAGATGAGCAGCTCTCATGTTACAACAAGAAGTTGTTTTGGGGCGAGGTGCATTTGGGGCACATTGACCCTCCAGCAGAAGTAAATTCTTCATCTGTGGGAAACACAGTGAGATTGTGACTCAACATGTACAGTAACTGGTTATATAAACGCAAGTCACTAAAACAAGGCAAGTCTTGGTAAAAAGTGGCTGAACTTCCCTGATTTATATCACATGAATTTGCATGCACCGGAACAGCTGTTCATTCTTCATAAAACATTGTTTTGTGTATCTGTTGCTCTTTCAAGACTGCCTGCATGTAGAGCATTAATGGGAGATTTGAAAACTTCAGAATCAATAAAAAGCATGGATATGAGGCGTCACGAGAAAATTCTTAAACTGTAGCTAACCTCAGCTAACTTAACCCTATAATGCCGTATGTGTAATATTTGATACATGAATTTCTACAACCTCTGAACCACCCCTTTAATCAAAAAAGAAATAGTTTTTTACAAACCCAAAAAAATTAAAAACATAAAGAACTAAGTAAAGAAATACATACTGACTAAATGTATTCATAATGATAGAAAAAATAATTATTGAGAGGTTGTTAAACACAAAATTGCAAATATCTTTCATTTCAACATATAATCAACACTTTAAAAAATGATTTTTTGGAAGGTGATATGTCATATGTCAGGCATTAAAGGGTTAAAGAGGTAACAGACCAGTTTGAGAAAATAATGAGTGCAAGGTTTCACATTAATTTTGTAAAGCCAGTAAAAAATTAAGAGGACCACTTAAAATTGGAGCAGGTGATCTTTTCTGGAAGCATTCCTACCTAATTTATTAATCAATTTACTTGTGGGTGTCAGGGAGTAATATAAAACAGATCTGTCATTTGTGAGGGCTGGAGCACTACAAATAAATAAATTAGCTTATTGTTTTTTACTCAGGCTGAGAGAAGTGGTTTGTCCAACATTCTGCCAGTCAACTGGACTTACTGCTTATTTCCATGGTAGCATGGTATATGTACTTGTTGTAGGCAAACAGGTAGAGATGAAGTTGCCATTAGTTGCCAGAAGGTTGAACTGAAATAACAAAGAAACTCAATGAGCAAGAACTCACCACAAACTGGTGTGGGTTGAGTCTGAACAGTCTAAACAGATGCAGTAAGACCCAATGCGGGTGACCCGGGCCCCACTCTGGAGCCAGGCCCTGGTTGTGGCCTTGTCGGTGAGTATCTGGTGTCAGACCTTGACCTGGCCAGGCTTAGACATCCTGTAAGCCCATTACCCACAGGAGGGGCCATGGGGGTCAGGTACATTGGGTTTTGGGCACCATTGGGCGTGGGTCATGGCGTTCTGATCCTTGGCTTCCAAAACTGGCTCTTGAGACGTGGAATGTCATTTCTCTGGGGGGGAATGAGCCTGAACTTGTGTGTAAGGCTAAGAGGTACCAGCTAGATGTAGTTGACCAAGATTCTCACTTGGAAAAGAGTGGGATGCCCTCACCGGATTGGGAATGAGGCGATGCCTCAATTAGAGGAGTTTAAGGCATCTTGAGGTCTTGTTCAGAAATGAGGGAAAATAATTTCAGTTGAGCTGAAAACAACAGATGGGTTTCTGAGAGTCAGATTAAACTGAGCAGTTTTTTCAAGCAATTAAGTTTGGCCCATGAGTGTGGTGAACATCAGCCCTTCCTTTACAACATACAAAACTGATTGATACTCGACTTTTACC
>JAOWBL010000016.1:560860-586664 GCA_028564865.1 Zenarchopterus dispar
TAAATTAACATAAATTAGGCTACGACTGAGGTTTCTCCTGGTTGTGTTTCTTTTGCCCCGCCCCCTCAACCTAAAGCGTAACCCACCGCCATCAACACATTCCACACTGTCTGAACCCAACTACACACACAAACCAGAAGGCACACACACAGAAAACATGTGTGCACGTGTATCTGTGATAAGTTAAAACTGGCCGCCACTGGATACCCCCGAGGATTTTGGGAGAGAATGCATGTGTGTTCAGGATTCTGTGTGTGCGTTTCCTCTGATGCTGTGTGTGTGTGTGTGTGTGTGTGTGTGTGTGTGTGTGTGTGTGTGTGCATGTAAGTGGCTGGTAAGACACAGAGTCAAATGTTACGGTGGAATAAAAGAGCCATTGTTCACCAAGGTGGTCCCAGCAGGACCTCCAACCCTTCCCTCACACACGCACATGCAGGCAGAGGCACATGCATGCACGTACAGTACACACATGCACTTGTTTATGCACACACGGCTCACAGGCCATCAAACAAACACACATTATACGCACACTCACGTTCTGATAAATCATAGCTTTTTGTGTTAGAGGGTTGCAGTTGCATGGAAGTAAACATTTGGCTGTGGGATGTAAACGCTGGTCTGTGTAAATCACACACACACACACACACACACAGAGTCATGGTAGCCTGAGTAATTCAGTCATTGCCACTTCCTTCCTGAGGGGTGATGATGTTTAGTCTCCCCATACCACAATCTGATTGGTGCGTTTGATCTCATCCACTTCCTGTTTAGGAGTACTTGAACTTCTCCAGACTCAGATCTGGGATCAGTGTGTGTCAGATACATTCATGCGCTCCACATGTAGGAGGGCTGATAACTAGTCTGAGATCAGATCTGTCTGCTCAATGACTGATTCATTCCCACTGTCTGCTTCATCACTTTGAATGAACTGGCTTCTTACTACAAACTGTTGCATCACCTCCAGGCTTTGAGGACAATATAGAGTCAGACCTCACTCGTTTCCAAGGCGTTGTTTATTGACACAGACTGAAAGACAAAGTTAGCTCTTATCCATCACAGACGTGTTTTCACAGTTCATGTATGTAAAAGCTGATGGGCACAAAAAGGAAACATGATGCAGAACTACTTTTAATTGCAAGATAAACCAGCTTGACAGACAAGACACTCACTTTTAGTGCACTGCTTTGCATTTAAAGGTATGAATCAGATATTCATTAATATTATTTTGTGAGATATTTCATTGTAAAGTCAATTCAAGCTGAAGTATGTAGGAAATGAGAAGACTTGGTTACTTTTTAAATCCACAGAGCCATTCGCCACCAAATCAACAGATGCATGACACCACCCAAGGTTGATATGTTACATCTAAACTGTTTTTATAGAATTTCATAGAAGATTTCATCATGTCAAGGAAAAAAAATGAGTAAATGCCACTGTTGGGAAATTTAGCTGCAATTGTAGTAGGTTACAAAATAATGTGATGGCATTTCTCATTGAAAAACCAATGTTCTCACCATATATCCTGAAAAACTCCTCTTATGCACTGAAAAGTATTACTTCTGAACATACTTCAACAGTTATAGAGAAGCAAAAGGGTTTCCCAAAGAGACTTTACACGAGAGCAAAGTGAATGGTGTCATGTCTTTGCTTTTTGTGAATGCTGGTCCAGTAAAGTTCATGTTGAAGAGATTCAGTGAGATAATGCTGATGTTGTGCATCACTTCACAGAATCTCTCAAATGTTGAAATGATGGACATATTTAGCTCAATTATAATCTAATAATGTTCAGATTCTTCAACACAAACCATTTTGTCGACTCTGTCTTTGATTGTGAGTTTTAGTGAACAGACAAGTGCTGTGGTCGTCACGTGGCGACACTTTTACGCTGCTGTGCTTTGCTGGTGACCCTTGACTGTAAAAGTGGACAAGTCCTGTGATCTGCAGGAATGGGTTTGATCATAATCATTATTTACAGACTGAAGTGTAAACTAACAAATACTATAAAAGTGGCTGGACGTCACGTTAATAAAGCTCAGGCCTGCGATGTGCCGGGTGCCTTTGTGCCCTCAAAACAAAGTTGACCTGACCCCGTTGTTACAGTATAATTCACAGTGTGGATATGTAAACAACCACTAGCCAAACTATGATTTTGAAAGAACAAAGTAAAAAATAAAATGACCAAAATTGAGCTAACAGAGCAAAAGTCAAGTATTTCAAAATTCATTTGGTGCGTTCAACTAAATGAAAACACCATGCCCTGGAAATAAAAGAAAAAAAAGAAAAACTAAGAAATTGATGCTGCTCAGAGATTTTCACTAAAACAAGAGAGAGAGAGAGAGAGAGAGAGAAAAAGCTAATGACATTCTTTTATTTATTTTTTTTAATAGCTCAGAGAAATCCTAAAGTTTGATCTAATACAATTATTGTCCCTATTGTCCATGAATCCTGTTTATGAATTTCAGGCTCTGAGTAGATAAAGGAAGTGGTGATGTGCCCTCATGGTTGCACTTAAATACTTTTTAGTCTTGCAAATATGATGCTTTAGCACAGGTGACTAGAAGGACCTATAAATGAAATTCAAAGCTTTGCTTTGCAAGTACTTCTAGCCACCAACTGTTGGAGCTCATTAATTATGCAGGCCACCATAAAAGTTGAATTTCCTCTGCTCTGAATACACCACCTTGGTGGTTGCTCTGATTGGTCGTAGTGCTAACCAAACATATGTTTGATCAGTAACCACTGGGCCTTATGGATCATTTTCAGACCCTACACCCTTCCAGATGTGGGTCTGATGTATCAGGCTAGTTTTCACAGATATCTTGTGAACATTTGTGCTGTTTCACATTTATATAAAACTCCCACTTATTATACAAGACACTTGTATAATAAGTGGGACTATCAAATCAGATCTTAACCAAATCGGAATTGTGTTGGAAATGGACAATATGGCTGGTATGAACTATGAAATACATGTTCTTTTCTTCTTCAGTCAGTAAACGTATCATGTAAATGACAAGCATGTCTTTCCTTTGGAAAGGATGTCCCTGGTTTGACAGTTTTTCACCATGAAAACACCCAAAGACTGCGAATCTGTGCAGCCAGTCAGCTTAAAGAAATAAACTGGAGGGAGAACAACTCACGTCTGCGATATATGAGCCCAAATATTTGCTTATGTCTCACATAAATGCCATATATTTTATGGAGGATGTGTCTGACTGACAAACCAAACAAAGAGAAACCATGATGGATCCTTGCACACAGCAAGTCTATTCTGAGGTGGGGGGCAAAAAAAAAAAAAAAGGGATGAAAAATTTAATCCAACACTCAAAACAACATCACCCTGCTGAGGATGCCCGAAGCTATGAAGCTAATAAAGGCTAAGTGGCTAAAAATTAAGCTAGTAAAGCACACAGACTGCAGATTCTTTCACTGGAAACACCATATTTTCCTGAACATTAACACTTCACCCCCCCCAATTACATCAATATATTTGCCCCCCAACATACATTGACCACCCACTCAGAGATTTTTACTTATTTTTATTTTCACAATCCAACATAGGGAAATCCATCGCTGGGAAGCAGCAAGAATTGCTGCTTTTAATCCTGTCATCTGTCTCTACCTCACACACATCAAGTTAGCCCCACCTCTTTAAATACACACACTTGAAAAAAGCCACATCTGCTGAAAGATTAAAATGCACATATTTGGGAAGAAAAAAAAATTGCCAGTTAAGGCAATAACATTTGATATATGTGCAGACAGTTGTGAAAAAGTAAAAATAAATCAAAAATATACACACTTGAACATGCTCACAGAAATTTCTGAGACCCTTTTAAGTCGATGTCTTTTATAGTTGATTGTAATGAAATTTTATTTTAAAAGTATGTAGTTGATTACAAGGCAAAGCAAATTTATTTGTATCACACATTTCATATACAAGACAATTCAAAGCACTTTCCATAAGACCATTAAAACTGCATTTAAAAGTAAGAAGCAGAATAAAAAGTAAAAGATGGACATAAGTTAATAAAAGAAAACAGACGAAATGCACAAAAAGATCTATACTAAACACTGAAGTTTTCACTCCTGTCAGATTTTAAAATATCTTTTTTTTTTTTTATTAAAAAAAAAAAAAAAAAGATTTTTAAAATATCTTTTTTTTTATGTTGGTCAGTTTGCTCAGATGCTAACAACAATCACCACTTTTTCTGCAAACTTGTATTAAATTTTTAACTAAAACTGCTTTAATCTCTAGCAAAAGTTTTCAATACTGACCATCTAACAACAAACCTGCAGAACTCTGGGATGATCTTTTAAATAAGAAACAAGAAGGAGTAAAAAGTAAATAAATAAAATCTAAAATGAAAACATAAGAAATCTGAGTTGATTTCAATAAAACCTCATATGTTGAAATGTGAGACTTCTTACTTTCAGAATTTAGAAATGTCTTCAAGTGAACAAAAACTTTTAAAAAAAAGAAGGAAGAGAGAAATAACACCACAAGGTTATAATTGTTATTGGTTGCATGATAAATGTACTTTTATCTGGAACTTAAAGAGCAGAAAATCTCTGGATTTACACAGTGAAGTCAGAAAAGTCAGAAAGTATCAGTTATAAAACTTTTTTGCATAATCATCCTTTACTTTGACTCAAATGGTGAGTAAAGTCAGGATACAAATAAAGTAGTTTTTTTTTCTTTAGAGAAATATTTACAATCACCTGACAAGAAAAAAAAACTAACTATAAATGGTTGGTGCGTTCATTTTTAGTTTCAATTCCACAGTTTTGTCCGAGTGCTGTTGCCAAGCAGTAGGTATCATTTATAGCACATATGCGAGTGCGTGGACTCGGCGGTTAGACTTACTGTTAAAGTGGTCACTTCTGCTAATAATGTAAAAAGCAGCAGCTAAAAACCACAAAAAAATAAAAATCACACTACCCACCACCCTATCGCCCTTCGCCACTGCTCCTTCCTAAAATAACAACAAGGCCAACAATGAGAAACGTCTTTCAAAAGAAAAGGGAAGCAAGATGGGACATGTCACAAAGAGAGGCCTTGAGAAGAAGAGGAAGGAATTGAAGACAAGACATGTAAATATGATTTTGCTAAAGTTGGGCTTCTCAGAAACGGCACAGAATGTCACAGAAACAAAAGACAAAGTCGCATTTAAACTAGTGGTCTTGTGACTTTTTCCTCCCACACATAAGCCAAAGCATGACACAAATCAAAAAGATCGAAAGGCCTCTCCTTTCATGCAGCTAACCACCAGTTTGGACATGGGATTTGAATTCAAACCCTAATCTAATAGTTTGAGTTTGATCTGTGAGATGCATACAAGCTTGCACGGGTACTCGAATCAAAAAGAAGAAATCTAAAACCAATTGGGTATTTTTGAGGAATGAAATAACTGAAGTGGTTCTTGGCAGAACAGATCATTTTGAGATGATCCTGAAATTTTCTGTCACACTGCTAAAATTGTGTCAAACAAAGGTCAACTCCCGTCGCAAAAACTGCAGGGAATGGAAATGTAACGCTTTTAAATGTGCAACAAAGCCACTGACGCCTCACTGCATCAAGTCTGGGGCATTAAACGTTATTATTTCAAAGACTTCTCTGCAGTAAAAGTGGAGCAAATGCTTTCGAAATGTCCTTTCAACAGTTGAACTGTGAAACGATCGATTTCCCACAAGAGATGGCTGCGGTGAGTCTCTGATAGAAACCGTCGGGGGTGTCACCTTTGGAAAGCACGTCTTTGGACTTGCTTGACTTTTAGGTTTTCAGCCAAGTTGTCCTTCTCCAGCTGTGGACTTGCTGCAGGGCTCGGCAGCAGCATGAGACGCCTTGCAGAATGACCCGTGGACTTTTGGAGGCCTAGTGGAGGTGTCCCCTTACGACCCACTCAGAGAGTTTTATATCATTTTCTACAGAAGGAGACAAATAGGTGAACCTTGAAGTCAAAATTTCTCTCCTAATCTTAACTTAAAGAATCCACTTTTGTTCACCTCTGAACCCTTCTAACAGTAAATCAAAGAAAAGTCACTTTCTTATCATGTTTATCAGGAATTTGCAGAACTACCGAATTACATCTGGAACTGACTTTTGATCAAGTCCCAATCATCTTCCTCTCAATATCCACGGCTTCAAGAAGAAAAGGTTAAAGGTTTTAAAGACAGCTTAATTTAGTGTGACTGAGCCAAATGATTTAAGCTGAATGTGAGAAACTGAAACGGAGCTAAATGTCCTGACTTAGAGAAGCCTGTGAATCAGCTTGCAGCTGCGGAGCTCCACTCACTGGTGGCTGGAAGCACCGTTGCTGCTCAGCGGTCATGTACAGGACTTCCTCATAACAAGCTTTTTAAAAAATGACAGAAGCCACAAAAAGAAGAAGCACGCCACCACTTTCTTCTTCTTAAGCCAACAACAGAGTGAGCGCACTACTGAAGTGAACACGATGAGCATCACGTCTAATCTGAACTTCTATTCACGAACTTCAGTGAAAAAATATGTAAAATTGAGGCTCCAGCTAAGAATCTGCAAACAGAAATGCATCAAATAGTTCAATATCTTTAACTCATCTGTGCTTCTTGTTAATGTTAGTTTTTTTTAATGCCACTGCACTGTAACTCAACCTTTTTCCTTCTCTCTTCATGTTTTTATTAAGTGAAGCACCTTGACTTGCCTTGTTGCTGAAATGTGCTATACAAACAAACTTCCCTTGCCCTCTCCTTCTTTATTAATACTTATGTTGAGGTTATGAAGTTTGTGGGTATTAGAATATGCTTTACAGCCTTGAAAAAGTACAAAAAGTAACATATGTAACATTTTCCAGGATGTAAATTTCCTAACTCTATGTATTTTAATGCAGTAAGCAGCAGTTCAAATCTGTTAAATTTCTCTCCTGAAATCTGGCAAGTAATAAAGTTAGCATGTAAAATCCAACATTAACAAGTGGATAATAATTGAATTAAGATGAACACCTATTTCCAGCGGTGCAGCCAAACATGACATGAGAATACTTTGCAACTATTATTTACAAAAGAACCTACTTATTTCCTAACGATGGGATGCAGTGAAGAGTTAGTCGCTTTTAAAAGCGCTTCATTTTGCAACAGGATTTGAGCTTTATATGATATAATTTTAGCAGCATGACAGAAAATTTCACGATCATCTCAAGATGATCCCCGGTCCAGTCAACTTCCAAGTCCTATCATGAGCAGCAGCAACTAGGTTGCTTTTACGTTGGATCATGATTTTTTTCATATTTGTTTTGGGAATATACCTTGTTTTTGTTAGAAATAATAAAATACAGCTTGTTATTGGTCACACATTTCCTTTCGTCATAACCAAATAACTACTGCTGTGACATCACTATTCAGTCTTCAGATAATACAAATTATTGCAAACGGAGACAGGTACTGATGGGTTTTTTTTTCTGGTAGTGTAGTAAAGACTAAAAGAAAAATAGTGCCTCATCAGTGTCCACAATGTTTTTCCGGTAACAGATAAATGTTGCTGAATTTTAATACCCTATAATAATAACGTAGCGTACATGTATGTGTTGAGTGCACATACTTGTAAACACTCATTCACGGATTCAGCAGGTAAAGCTCATGTTCCTAAGTTTTACAAGACTGATGTTGAGTTCGGTATTTGCCGACCGTTGTGACGTCACAAGCCCACAGGAAACACCAACTCTTCAGAAGATAATGGAGGAGGAAAAAAGGTCCAATGTCAAAGGGTTTTCACCAAATGAAGATGTAGTGATTTATGTCTCTGAACTGCTCAAGCATTATCTTTGAATCCAACGTAACAACATAGTGGACAGCATGGTGGCTTAGTGGTTAGCACTGTTGCCTCACAGCAAGAAGGTTCCTGGTTCCACTCCCAGCCATTAGTCTTTCTGTGTGGAGCATGTTCTCCCCGTGCTTGTGTGGGCTTCCTCCCACAGTCCAAAAACATGTATGTAAGGTTGATTGGGAAATCTAAAATTGCCCATAGGTGTGAGTGTGTGTGTGTGTGATGTATGTATGTGGCCCTGCGATGGACTGGTGACCTGTCCAGGGTGTACCCCTGCCTCTCGACTGTGATGGGCTGGGATAGGCTCCAGCAGACCCCCGTGACCCTGTAGATGGATTCAACGGGTCTAGAAAATGGATGGATGGAGGGTAACAACATAGCCACACAACCACCACACACTATTTACATACACAACAAAACACATTATCACACATCCATCCCTGTCTTCTGTCCTCATCCGTCTGTCTGTGCATCACTGGCACTGTCTCTAGTCCTCTGACTGAATCGGTCTCAGGTCCCAGCTAAGTTTGTTAGATCAGACACAGTCACCCTCACTCTCACGTATGCACAAGAAAATGTACCTCTGCCACAATGTCAAACTAAATTTACATTAATAAAGTTTTTCTCTTTCCAACTTGGTGCTAACCCAACATATATACACAGACAGCTGTAAGCTCCACCCACTTTTAAAAAGACTCAGCTGCTGTTTTCCTGCTAATTTCATCAAATAAAAAGAAAAGGAGTTCTATAAAGACTCAAAATTATGTAGATTGACCTGAGATTTTTACCTTTACCTGAGGTAGAGGCCCACAACCCACTGAAAACCTCGCCCACCCACCAGTTAAGAACCGTTGGTTTAAGCCGCAGAGAACCAGCATCAAATCCAACAGGTTGTTGTTTTCATTTCATTTTGAGGTGCCAGCTCAGATTCTCTGTTAAACAATGCATTACCAGTGATTTTTTAAGGACATACAGTATATTACTGTATTACTCTTTTTTTCCACAAGTTGACACCTTTTTTTTGACAAATATGACAGAGCTCCTGTTTCAACCCGATTTTTACGTCTAGGTTCACAGCAGCGCAGACACACTCGACTCCGTCCCAGCCGCCTTCTCGTTTGGGGGGATCCCCTTCTAAAACACATGTCTGTGTGCTTCCAATCATATTTACATTTGGACATTCATTTTTAAATACTTCATTTTGTATATTTTCAATTCAGTCATAGTTACATCTCTGAACAAGTCATGTGGTGAAAAGAGTTAAAGAAAATACACTAAACCACACTGTAAAAACCTTTAAGCCAGTGGCAGATAGGTCCCAATCCCTTATCTGATTTAACTTTTTTGTCTTTTATATATTAGTTAGTTTAAGCCACCCAGACGGGTTTATTTTGGTCCTAAAACCAGCATTTACGCTGCATGTAAACGAAGTGGCCCTAACAAACCAGGATCTGTGAACGCACAAGGAGAAAGACAGAGGAAGCTTGATAAAACACTTAAAGCTGTCTTGTAAGTGACAGGGTGAGTAAAACACAGTGAGCTCAGATCACTCCTCATGTCCACACAAACATACACGCTCGCTGATGTCTCTATTCATTTAAACTGTCACACTCACACACCCCCAAGAGATCTCACTTCCTCTGTCAAGCAGCTAAATTACAGCTCTCCATCCTTCTCCCTCTCACACACCTCTAAGAAACACACAGAGACACATTTTGGCCTGTTGCCATTCTCTCGCCATCAATCTAGGATTTAACAACAAACTTGTCTGAATGGGCCAGATGTTGCTGCTTAATGTCTTAATGTGATTACCTGATGCTTGCGTTCAGTGGGGAAAAAAAATCATCTGTGAAGGTTTTTTTGTGGGTCAGTGTCCCGATCCGTCCTCTGAAACAGATAAGGACCGTCTTATGGTTCTTTCAGATCCACTGATCTTATCACTGTGGACAATCACACCAGAACCATTTGACTTTCTGCAAATAAATGAATCAGAACAGCAAAAAGAATTGAAATTTCCACATAAAATATAAAGAAATTAGGCAAAACATCTTCTGACAGCAAGCGAGACAAACTTGAAGGCTGTAAGTGGGTTAGAGGGGAGGTTTGACCTGGACAAGTTGTCACAGTTTAACAGAGAGAGACGAGCAACGTTTAACCCTTTCAAACAGGAGGCAGAACCCTCTGATATACCCACAAAGGTGGTCCATATGAAGCTATGCAAAGTGTTAAAGCAGCACAAGAGAACTGCTGCGACTTCACAGCTGAAGACTTGTTCAGCGTCTTGCTGGGTCACTTTCTCGTTTTCTTAGTTGAAGTCTCATAAGCTGCCTTTCCACTAGTGGGAGTCTGAGGTAAACCCTACGAGACTGGAACCGTAACGAGGCCGCCCTCCTCTTTGACCTTTTCAGCCGCCGCTTCTCTGTTTACAGCAGCGTTTCTCAGTTCTTCCCCATTCAAATGAATATATCTCCATCAGCTTCTCACCAGGATCTGCACCAGCGTGGTAATGACCTGTCTGTGCAAATGCAACATCAGGACTGGGTTCACAACTCACACAACGGGCCTAAACCCCCGAGCTGAGGTTTCTCTGAGGTTTCCCAGCTAGTCCTCATCTCATCTCAGGCAGGACTCGTTTCAGCAGCAACACTGGAAATAAACTCGGGTGACGTCACAGACGGATTTGTCCAGTTCTTTTCTAGTTGATGTTTTTTTCCTCATCTTGTGATACGTAACAGTCAGTGTCTGATTTATGCAAAAGATATGCTCTCTCATACAGGCTGTTGCATAATTTGGTAATATGAAGAGTTTAAAATAACCACTAGCGGTTTCATGAGCTAATAACAAGAGATTTATTTCTGTAATGATAATGAATGTTGCCTGAACATGGGGTCAGAGATTTTGCATGTTCACTTCGTCAAATCTCGACAGCCCCAGAGCGAGGAGTAAGAAATGTCAACATTATTAATGGTTCCTAAGAATGTTTGTCCTCATCTGGATTTTCATCTAGTGAAATACTCTATGATTAGTATTAAAGCAAAGTCAAGCCAGACCAGATTAAAGCCAAAGGTTGATCAGAAGAACTAAGAGGACCTGGTTTGTCCACTGGGTCCACCTGAGATAGCTGATGACAGACGTTCGATCTCAAAGAGACAGATTCAGTTTTGTTTCCTGTAAGACTTACTTGTGTGTTTTCCCACCTGTTTTACTTTCAGTTTGTATTCGCAGTGGGTGTGTGCATGCTTCTACGCTCCTGTGAGCTGAAAAATAAAATGAAATAATCAGCTGTGCCCTCTGGCTTCCTCCACAGATTAACGGAGCTGATGCCCCTTTTACTGCTATTCATTATTGACTGACTTATCTAGGTCATGAGACAGTTACATTTGCTGTCTTACACTCGCTGCGTCACGCAGAAACGTCCTCCGTCTGACAGGAAGCAATTCGATTTATTCTGGTGGAATATGACACAACAATTTCTTTCCAGTTAACAAAGGTGGGTATTTACCCACTGAAGGAGTGACGACTGCTGTACAATGTCTGTACTAAGAGAGGGAGAGAGAAAAACACCACGGGATGATGAAACTTGATCAAAACTTCCCAGAAAGGAAGTGTCGGGGTGATGATCATGTTTGGAGGAAGAAAAAAAAAAAACTCAGAGCACCAGGTATGAATGACAGCTTTTTCGCATTTCTGTATAAAATGAAATAAATACATAAATAAGGTGTTTGGCTAAACTTAAAATTTGTATTTGCTTGCATTTTCATCTTCCGAGGGGGATTCAATTAGGTTTCTTTTTCTGTAATTTTTTTTAATCATTTTCCTGTTAAAAAAAATTTAAGAGTCAAAACATGGCTACATGAAAATAATCTCGATTTTCTCGTCGCTATGGAAACATAGGAGTGACAGGACAGTGTATTGGGCAATAAGTGAGGGGTCGGTTCTTGAAAGCCATAGAAGCAAAATAAAATAAAATAAAATAAAAAGATGAGTGACTGAGAACAGTTGAGTTGCGATGGCTAAGTATTTCAAGGATGTTCTGCTCTAAAAAAGAACAAAAGAAAAAAGAACTTAACCTTTACTTAACCTAAAAATAATGTCATTGGTTTAACAGTCCTCTTCCTATAATATTTGGAAAGCTGCAACATCATCCTCTAAAAGATTATATTCATAAATAATCCCAGATTCCTGCCTGTGCACAATCTAAATATCTGGTACTAAAATGCAACTTCAGTGTAAATAAACATGGTAGATGATGGGAAAGGGGATATAACCACAATACTGTTGGAAGGTTTCCATCTGGAGGAAATTAAAAAAATTAAAACAGAGTCGATGGTGTGAGGAACACCTTTATGCGTTACAGCGCGAGTGGCGGTGAGTAGGATTTGTTATAAATGTCACGAGTTTTTCAAATTTTGGCTCGAATCTCAGGAGAAACGGACATTCTTTGAATTTAAAACACATTTTCATGAGTTATTCTTCTGCCAGCACACTTTCTGATTGTGACAGTAAGAGGCAACATTTTGAGAATAATCATCAATATTTTAAAGATGAGACATTTTATTGTGCTGTTAATTTTACTAACAGACCGGGTTGGCCTGGAAGAGTCTTGAGGACGAAGCTCAGCTAAGAGCCAACAGCTGTCGGGAATCGAACGTCCAAACGTCAGAGCTCTGCTAGTCTTCATTTCAGTTCTGGTGATGCTCCTTTTGGATGTTTCAGTTGAGATACTTGAAAAAAGGTTTTTGTTCTGATCTGAATGAATGTAAAGTAACTTTCATTAGCTTAAGGTGGACGTAGGTTAGTTTTGATCAGGTTCATTTTGTCTTCTATTACACAGTATTTAAATAATTCTTAAATAAAGTGGGTGTCCCCCCCTCAAGTCTGCGCATTTTGCCCACTGACAACACAGCGTTGCGTATTATGAGACAAAAGAGACTTCAGAGAACCTCCGGGTGATGTCACCGTGGGTTTTGTCCAGTACTTATAAAGTCTGTGTCAACAAGCCACGGGGTATGTGAGTGTTTGTTGCCACATGACAGCATTTCTGATCAAATATTCAACACTTTGGATGTTTATGATTTAAAATCAGTGCAGCTGAGAAGATTTTTCAAGCATATTCAATCATTCCTGATACCTCATGAAAATCTGATAAGATGATACAAACAACAATCAATTTAATAGGGATTTTACTTAGGACTGTTAGAAGAGGAGAATTTGGACCACAAACAAGATTGCAACTAGATATTATAATGGTTATCCTGTAGTGAGCGGCCAGCTTTACTGCATCCTTCAGAGTTATTATATAACCACATTTGGTTACTTTTTATTGATGAATACAAGCAAGAAAGCAATTCAGTTTGTATTTGGTGGTTTGAAAAACCAGAAAAGTGCTCCGAGTACTCAATTCTGAATAAGCCAGCTCACAACTGTACCAAAGTCCATGAACCACATGTAATGTGGTTCATGGACTCAATGTGCTTTACTCAAGATAGCTTTACTTGAGTTTAAATTTAAATGCAGAGGACAGATATGACCATGTGCAACACAGCCCAAAATCCATATAAAACACTCCACAATGCAACACTATGTCTTAAAACTTACAGTGAAAAAAAAATGTCCAATCTCCTAAAACTGACAGTGTAAATGACATATTAGGGAATATAAACAGCTATGAAATTCATGTTTGAGTTGTTTCAGATGGTGAAATTGATTTGTCTATGACCCTCGATATGAGCAGCTATTAGTCAAGATCCCCATCACAACTCCTCCAAGATTCTCAAATCAGTAGGAAGTGCTGTGACCATGATCTTCTGCAGGTACAAAACTAAACATCCCTTTCACGCCTCACAATAGAGTACTGTTTAAAATCGCTATTACATTGAAATGTGTCAAATGTGACAGATGACTGACATGCCACAAGTAAAGGAAACCACTGCTAAACAAATGTATCCGGGAATGAAGAAAAAACTGATATGCAGCGATTCAAGACAAGGTGGTTATTGATAAAAATGAAAATTATCTTTGTCCGTTTAAATAGGGATGCCTTACAAGCAGACAAAGAAAAAGGCACAACAAAGAAACTTGTATTGAAATGTAAAAATATGTCCTGAAATGACATTCAAATAGGAATGAAATAAAAAAACGCACACACACACAGACACACACAGAGACACAAACCTTCATGTAAACAAAAGGTGGCGAAATGTTTGGATGGACTGACTGAACTCTTTCCCCCGGCTTACAGAATTTGCGACTGCCTAATCATTGTCATTACAGCTGTTTGAGAAACTGTTTCCAAACAGGCAATCAAAGCCTGTCTCAATAATTAGCGAAGAGGAAGACGTCTTTGTGAGCAAATGGATGTCTCTCTCTCCTCCCACTGCCACCAATCTGAGAACACAAAATCAGATCCGTCTCGTGCAAAAGAAAAAAAAAAAATCTGGGCATGTCTCTGCAAGTCTGGGTGATTCTTAGTACGTGTGTGCAGGTTGTGCTTATTGTGCTGTCGAGACAGCCTGACTGAAAACAAACTGACAAAAAACATTTGAAGCAGAAAGGGGGTGTGGGGGGGGCGCACACGCACAACAACCTGTCAAGAGCGAAGTGCCTCTAATTTTTCTGTCATCTGCCAGCCGTTTAA
Source organism: Zenarchopterus dispar (assembly GCA_028564865.1). NCBI lineage: Eukaryota > Metazoa > Chordata > Actinopteri > Beloniformes > Zenarchopteridae > Zenarchopterus > Zenarchopterus dispar. Next base: position 575,299 of record JAOWBL010000016.1, read on the forward strand.
CAAGACAAGAGCGCTCTGCCCCCACAATCCTCCTTGGAGCCACGAGAGACAGAGATGGAGAGAGGAAAAGGAAGGAATATAGGGAGAAGAAGAAGAAAAAAAAGACACTTAGTATCTGATATGTCTTTTTCCTGTCTGAAATCATTCAACTCACTTAACCTTCCTTCCTCTCCAGGTGGTGATCTTTCCCTCTCGTGCTCCATCGCCCCCTCTTTCCTACCTCAGACAGAGGAAGAACAAAGTGTATATTTGTAAGTGTCAGGGGAGGCAGGGTAATAAGCACTTAGCAACTGGCCCGGTCCCTCTCAGACCAAACCCCCTGCTCTCTGCCTCTGGCTTTCTCTAAGGGGGAATGATGTTTATAGTAAAGCTTCTGTTCACTTTAATATGGTACATTACGCTGATGCCGCTGTCAGTTCACATGAGAGAGCAGTCGATGTGTGTGTGTGTGAGTCCCAGCGTGTCTTTTTCTATGTATGCTGGCTTGTAGATACATTTGTGCACGGTTATGTGTGCATTTACATCAAGTGTGTGCACGCGTGTGTGCTCTCTTTATTCCTCTCGCTCCTTCAACAGAGCAGGATCAGTGGAGACAGGCGTAGAGATGAAATATTAAACCGCCTTGTGTTTAAAAGAACAACAGATGCTTTGTTCTGCTAATTAGCTCTTAGCACAGGGAGAAGCTGCAGTGCAGTCGTGTACGCTGGTGATTTTTGCTATCCAAACTCAACGAGGGCTTTAAGCAGCCCCCACTTGACTTGCCAACTCCAATTTTGTTCACGCTCCACCAAACCTGGTGGTTACAAGCAGGGTGGCAGCCTTACAAGAAGAAGAAGTCATCCAGCCAACAATCAGCGAGAGGAAAACAACTGCAAACATGAGCCCACGTCAGCCATATTACAATGAACAGTCACGCGTTTCCACATGCTCATGACAAAAACCTAAGATGGTGGTGCTTTTAAGGGTCATTGGCCATAGTTAAAGCCCAAAACTGACAAACTGAGAAATGATTATAGTCAAATATAACGCATCTCTTTTATGGATAACGATTGAAGTGGGGAAAAAAAGATTCACATACAAATCAGGATTTGAGAGCAATCATTTTTATTTTTATGGATGGATCATTTTAAATTTGCATTAAATGTGCATCCATTTTAATTACCTTACCTCTTGGTGCTGGTGTATGCAGGTACATTTTGGGTTTTTTTCTGATAATCGTCATGGGGCGTTAAGAATTACTGAACTACATCGCTGTATCATAAGTTTGCTTTGTTTTGGTCTTTTTCTCTTCTGAACACATGAAAAAGTCACATCAACCTATATTTTAGGTTTACACTTTCAAACACTGTGACAGTTAAACTGGAGCGCCACCAGTAGCGTGAATGAACCCATCACAAATGGAGCTTTAAACCTGACTTCATAACAGTTTCAAAGTTTGAGAGATGCAGAAAATATGAGCATCCCGAACAAATCGACACAAAAGTAGAATGAGAGAAAACAAGAAGTTTTGACACTAACTTTAGGATAACAACTATCAACTAAACTGTAATGCAAGCACAAGGATTGCTTTAAAATGGTATTTTTAAAAAATAAAGAAATAACTGTTGCTTATTTGAATACACCAACAATGTGTCTTGACAAAAGTTTCTTAATCATGATTTCTGGCATTTTAGCTCTCTGCTCAACCTAAAAAAATCATTTGAACATTTTTTTTTCTTTAAATAACTTTGATCCTTTGTTTTAAATATTTTGATGTATTTATTAATTGATGTGTTTACATGTCCACAGTGGGTATTTCACTGTGACAACTGGGTTCAGTGAAGTTTTTCTTCAGATCCCAGAAGCACTCAAACACACCACGGACACGAGCCTCATTAACATCAAGTCTCACTGTCTCTGCAGTAGTTTTCATGTTTAAACTGAACTCTTCAGTTTGTAGACGAAGATTTTGCACTAATCCATTTTCTACAGCTCACAGGACATGTGCGGTAGCATGTATCGATTTGTACAGTCATGGGTCACTATCAAAGTCTTATTCGTCTTGTTTCAGGTTTCCTGTTAAGGATCACCATTGTGGATCATTCACTTCCCTGTTTTCTGAATTTTCCTCTGTTACACCAACTAAGTGCATATATTTCACCACATCCAGAAATCTCCTCTTTAAACTTCACCTTTTCCTCCTGCCTGGCAGCTCCATCTCCATCATCCTTCTATTAACGTATCTACCATTCCTCCTCTTTATGTGTCCAAATCATCTGACTCTCGTCTATCTCGCTTCATCTCTAACACCTTTAACCCTGGCTGTTCCTCGGCTGCCCTTGTTTTTAATCCTATCCATCCTCATCACTCCTCAAGCAAGTCTTGACCACTGATTCTGTCTCTAAGCCATGGAAGGAGTTCTGATCTCAAGACTGTCTTGTAAACCTTCCACTTCACTTCTGCTGCTACTCCTCCATCCTAGATAACTCCAGACATTCTTCTCCACCCGCCTCTCTTTATCTGCATCTCTTCTTCACCCCTTTTCCACACTTCCAACAGCTCTGCAAAGTTGAACCCAAGTATTTTAACTCCTGCATCTTCTCTACACCTCGTGTCCACACCGTTCTGACTTGTCTCTCACTTATTTATACACATGTATTCTGTCTTGACCTTCATTCCTCTTCCTCCACTCCAGACGCCCTCAGGAATCTGTCTAAATGTACAAAATACAGTACAACTTCTTCTGCAAGTCCCTGTACTTCTTCATCAGCATTCTTAAAGCAAACACAACATATTTAGTGCTGATTCGTGGTATGAGACTAGATTATTGCTCATAAACTGTAACGGGATTCTCTCTCTCTACATGTTGTTGAACCATCTAGTTAAATACTCGACTCTCTTCTCTCCAAGAAGGATGAGAATCCTTCCAGCAGGAAGTCATAAGGACCATCTGCTTTCACATTCTTCATTCTCTTCAAAGCTGCCCTCATTTCAACCTTAGTGATTTTCTGCGCTTCTTAGCCCACAGGTGCTTCACCTTCCACCCTCCACTCTCTCATTTTCCTTAAATATTAGCTCTCAAAAGTGAATTGCTGTCATGTAAGCTCCACATAACAACAACAGCAGGACTCTGCATGAGTGGTTGAGTGAGAAATACATCATACAGAGCTTTGTAGAAACTGCACAAAGTTAAAAAGGCTTTTGATGGACACCTCCCAGTCACTTCAGGTACATGTTCATGCTAATATCTAATCAATCACATGGCAGTAACTCATTGCATTTATAGATGTAGACATGGTCAAGACAATGTGCCAAAATTCAAACAAGCACCAGAATAAGAAAAAAAATCAAATGTAAATGACTGAAAGTAACATAGATGTTGGTGCACATGCTGTGTGAGTACTTGAGAAACTGCTGATCTGGGATTTTTACGTAAAAGGAGAACAGCTAAGGCCTGCAGAAGACCACTCATGTAGGAACATGTTCCTCAAAAAATGTAATGTAAATGGGCTATAGAAGCAGGAAAAGAATATTCATTTAACAGGGTCAGAATAAACAACAAAAACATATATGAATCTCTCCAGCCTTCAGTGGTCCAGGCTGGTGGTGGGAGAATAATGGTATGAGAGATGTTTTACTGGAACATTTTTAGCTCTTTAGTACCAGCTGGGTATCATTTAAGTGCTATAATCTACCAGAATATTCTTCCTGAGTATTTCAATCCCTTAATGATCACAGTGTCTTCTGATAGTTATTTATAACACAATGACACGGATATCACAAAGCTCAAATAATCTCAGACTGGTTTCTTCAGATATCTACCCAGACGGGCACCTTCAGGAGGTGGTGGAAGAGCAGATTCTCATCGTGGATGTACAGCTGACAACTGTGTACTGCTATCACCTCAATATGGATCAGTATCGCTGAGGAATGTTTCCAGCATCTTGTCAAATTCATGTCATGAAGGTCTGACATGGTTCTACAGGGTAAAAGGAGCTCAACCCACTACTACAAAGCTATACTTACCAAGGATGGGCATTATTAATTGATTATCGATAACTGTTATTATGTCGACAATGTGGAATTTGATCACTGTGGAGAGGTTCTGTCTTAAAGCGATGCTCTGACGTTTACTGTTCTGAAGACACCAGTAATTCACTGTAGTTCACATAAATTGCTTTTAGGACACAACGACAAGGCTACCATAAAAACTGACTGTAAATATGGAGAGAGCAAGTGGAGTTTAGATGGGGACCATTTTGAACTTAAAAATAATTAGAGAAAAAACATTAAACCTTGCTCCATTTGCCTTTTCTAACAAAAAAAAAAAACACGAGAGAAAAAACATAAATAGAGTGAGATCGCTCAGGCGAAGTTACCGCACCAGTATCACGACATCAGTACTAGCAGAGTGAGTGTTTTCCGCGACAGGACTGACAGTCACTCGGCTCGGGCTGCGATTGCACCTCCCATCTGAGCATACTGATGTGCTCATTTTTCTCAATAAAACTCCGTCAGTTCGAGTTACTTTATTACATTGCAAGTGGCTTTAGAAAATGAATGATCAGATGTTTAGATTGCAACTTCGAGCTTGGTTTAAAGAAAATGGTTAATGTCTGAGAAAAGTTCTTGAAAATAAAAAGTAAATTGAAAAACATTGTTCGTTGATTTTCTTCTTTAGATGTGCTGTATTTTATTAGTTATCTATAATATAAAATACTAAAGATGAATAAGTTAATAGGTCATTAATTTTCCCAGTGATTAACAGAGTACATTTCTAAAAGATACCCATTCCTAGTACTCAATATAGAGGCTGGTGGGTGAAAATGTAGACAATTTAATTTTTCACTCAGGTCTAACGTAGTCAGTTTTTTAAATTTCACATCTTATATATCTGTAAGCCATGTGGATTGTAAGAAACTAAGGGGGGGGATCCTAATTTTTCCATGTAGCAAGGATTCAACATTTTGTACATGTCATAATAAGGCAAACACAAGATAAAAGGTGAGGAAAGCTGATCAGATTTGTAAAAACACAAATAAAAACTTCAGCAAATCTGTCCAAACAAAAAAGCCCGTGTATCAAACAGCTGCATGTGTGAACATGAAAACACAAAAAAAAAATCTAGAAACTCATCCAGTTTGGCAATGTAAGATTTTAAATGACCTAAATTCTTTCATTTCATTCATTTTTTTCCTGCCGAGTTTTATCATTCTGCTATGATGATCAGGGGGCGTTAGTAAACTTGTATCCTGGATCAACTCAAAGTTCTCAGACGTTCTGGCTCCTGCAGCTCGACTGCATAAGTATGACCCAAAATGATCCCACAAGGAAGAGATGACGAGATGTAGAGAGGATATTCTCACTAGTCCTCTGGAATGCGGAGCTGGGCTTGAAATATAGTAGACATTTGCTTGTGGAAAGACTGCAATCCATTAACACAGAACAGCAGAGCTTAGCCAGGGCTGTTAGTTTTGTCCTTATATAGTGCAGGCAAATGGAGCGCAACCAAGTCAAAGTAAGTCACAGCAAAACATAAATTAAGACAGAGACAAGGGCTAGTTAGAGAAAACGATGGGCTCAGACTGTCTGCTCCAATTCTGTCACATAAAAAAAGAAGGAAAGCAAACAGATAAAGTTGTACTGAATACAATAAGGGTCATTTTAAAATATATATAATTTCAGATCCCTTTGTTGGTGTAATGCACTCTTGAGATGTCACTCTTGATGTGAAATCAAGGGGATTTGTGACAAGTGATTGTCCCCACTGACACTTAATCAATGCGCTGGAAGTAGCCTTTCAGATACAATCTAATTATATGAAAATAAAGGAGAACCTGGGAGCCTTGTGCTCGGTGTTGGAATACATATCTGTGTGCACACACGCACACATAGACACACATTTGTTTCTTGCAAAAATGACTTGTCTGTTGAAAAAGGAGGTTATAAAAAGTAAATCAGGCCTATGCCAAGTGTGGGTTAAGTGTAAACACACACATACCTCAATAGCTACCTGAAATGTCATCTGTACTGTGTTCTTTTTGGTTTCTGTAACAATTTGCTTTTGAAACATGCGTGCTATTGTAATCTATTGCTTAGAGAACCATCCATAAAGTGTGAATGCTCAGCTTTGAAAGCCTCTTGTCACAGTTCCATCTTCACACTGTTCATTTCGGGAGTCGGCACACAGTCATATGGACTGTATGTGACATGTCACTGTGCCAGCTAATATTTGGAAGTTATTGTTGCTTTCTTGTTGGCACAGATGAATTAAAAATGTGCTTTTTATTCCTTTTCGAGGTTTTTGTTCACGCACTCTTTCTTCAGCAGCATAGCTGATTTACCAAAGCTGCAATTATTTCAGACTGAATTTTCAATTAACAGACTTATGTGAAGAATTTATACTAATAGAATCAGAAAAGTTTTATTACTCTCACTTATTGCTGATATATATAAATATATAGTTATTATTCTTCTCTAAGTGGGATATTTTCCTATATGTGAAATAAACACAAATTAATGATTGCATACTATAATTTTGTGTTGTTTACCTAACCCATATTATGTTTAAAATTAAAAATGACTATGCACTGCCAAGTCTTTAGTCAGGACTCAGAAGTCAAAACACTGCTAAGTAATGACAGATAACCACTGCCAATACCCACTGTCAATCAGATAGGTGGTTTAATCCATCGGAAAGCAGAATGAGACCCATCTTTCCAAGGGATCTTAACCCTGGAGAACCCAACAACCTTTTTTTTTTTTTTTTTACATTGGGTATCAGCAAAAAATGGTGGTTAAATTTGACCCCATGGGTTCTCCAGGGTTAATCCACTTCTTTGGTGTACACTGAGGATTTTGTTCTCCCACTTAAACAAATGAGCTACAGCAATTGTTTGAGCTATTTTTATAAAATACACATCTGAGTAAACCATCATTTCTCAAATAAGGGTTATCTAATAATTTAGTCAAATAGAGAATGAAGTAACTACATAAACTCCAAATTTTTAGTGACTTTTTGTCTTTAAGTTGGCCTCACACCCCACAGATCAAAGTGTCCTTGGGTAAGACACTAAACCCCACATTACACTGCCCCCCATTCATTACTACAAGACTGGGTGTTTGATCAAAAAAAGCACTAAGAAATCAGAGGGTGCTGTCTGAATGCGTGTTTGGATGTGTATATGTAATATAAAAGCTCTTTCAGTTGCCAACAAGACTCGAAAAGCACTAAATGAAACAGTCCATTACCATTATAACTTTTTCTTTCTCCCTCAAGGTGAGTCAGTCAGTCACAAGTGTTTACCTCTTATTTTGTTTACCTCTTATTTTGAACATAACCTGCTCCACATCAGGTTACATTTGGAGGTTGGGTTACCATAGAATCACACAAGTAAAAAGTAAACAAGTTTGTGACACCGAAAACCCAAATTTAGCCTGAAGTTCCCTCACTAAATCCGGCTTCACGGTAAACCGCTCAGAATATGTGAATGCAAGCAAGACAAAGGGAATCATGATTGAGTCAAGTAATCTGACAGCTGTCAGTGGAACCTATTTCAGCTCAAGTACACATGGCCAAACAGAAACACGTGCACGCACATACACACACGTCAATTAAGAGCCCTGGTGAGCTGAGCAGTATTGAGCTGACTGGGTCGCATGTTTACTCCCTGCAGCCACTGTCAGCAACAGATCAACAATGAAGTGGACGTCACCTGACACACACACACACACACAGATGACACAAATCACATCACATATACAGTATGTAATCCCGACTAGGGGAGTATCTACCGAAAAAAAGAAGAAAAAAAGCATCTATATACATGGGTCCTGGTAAGCTTTTTCTCAGTTACAGTTATATAATTTATATGGTCTTAAATTGCAGATTCTCAGCTTAAATTTAACAATATTTACAATAAAAACAGATGAGAGGTTTAGGAATTACAGCTCTTTAAATATGTGAAACCTCCTTTTTTAGGGGTTCAGCCACTAGACAAATGAACATGAATACAAATAAAATGAATGTGTTTTCAGTATTTTGTCAATAAGCCTCTGTAGGCAGTGACTGTCTGAGAACATAAACAAAAGCTTTCTTCTGCTATAATGCTTTTCCAGACCTCTACTGAAGTGATTTGCCTTATTTACCTTTAAAATCACCTGGCCTGCTTTTGCATCGTATTTCGGATTATTGTCTTCACTGTGAATCGTAACACAATGAGCTAAAGTAACAGTAAGAGTAAACTGTATTGTCCCCCAAAGTCTTTTACACAGTGGTATTTTCCATTTTTTATAAGGTTAAGAAGACATCAGTCAGGACAAAAAGAAAAAACTTGAAAAAACTTGAAAAAAAATAAACAAAACAGAAAACCAACACAAAACAGTCAAAAGACCAGAAACTTTACACAAAAGACTAAAAAGAGCAGAACAAAACAGAAACAGTAAGAGCTTTGCTGCGATTGACTGACAGTGACTGATTACGTATCCCCGCACACTTCAGCTGCTTCTGTCCACTGTCACATCATCAATAAACACCAGTGACCCTGAGCCACTGTAAGCCAGACATGTCATCACACTGTGTCCATGTGCTTTACAGATGATGTATGATGAGGGTCATCATCCAAGCTTTCTCCACAGGGTTTTCATTCAGCTTCATCCCACATCGTTAGAGAAGCACTCTGGATTTAAATGTTTTGGTTTAACATCTAAAATCATGGGAATTGTGTCATTGTCCAAATATTTATGTAGAACTGCAGGTGCACACCACATATACGAATGAAATTGATCAGAAATCCCGTGTGATGGAGCTGTATTGTGATTTAGAGTGCTGAAGCATGAACTGGAGTCAATACAATAAAAGCTGGAGTTTCTAAGCGGGCCAGGAGCTCAGCAAGGTAAAGACATGCCAAAACACAAACTCTAAGCAGGCATAATGCTCATCACGTTTGCCATCTTTTGTCAACATTTGCTAATTAACATCTGATACAAGGAAGGTTTTATAATATCAGGACATCTTTTTTTAATCCTCTGATTCTCACTGGGTCTTGGGTTGTTTTAGATCATTGTTGTGTTGTACAAAGCAATTTATTTAGTTGTCCAAAGGCCTTATATCTTACTGTAAAATAGCTTGGTATACAGAGGAATGCATTGGTTGACTCACTGATTGTGAGGTGTCCGTGCCCTAAGGCAGCCCAAATCATCACCCCTCCACTACAGTGCTTGGTGTGAGATTTTTGTCCTGTCATGTGTTTTTGTTTTTGTTTTTTAAATCAAATTTGGCACAATGCATTTTGTCCAAGTTCAATTTAGTCTTGGATGTCCAAAGGACATTGTTCAATTGTTCAAAAAAATGTTGTCTTTTGCAAACATAAGGTAAACAATCATGATCTTTTAAAAGGTGAAGCTCTTCAGTGTCACTGAACTTTCTCTGAGGCACCTTCAGCAGTGTGGTTTTAGATATAAACAGTTGTCAATAACTGAAGTGGATCAAAACAGTTAATCAAAGTTGTCCTAAGGCAAGAATGGATATTAGATTGAAAATAAATGCACCAGTTATTGCCAATTTCACCGTCAAAACAGAATATTCTGCTGTAAACATTCACCTTCACCAGCCTGGATGGGCTGAAGAAGCTGGTAACCACGGTTATTGACTGACATAAGGTAAACATGCTTCAGCCGGTTTCCGAGAATAAAGTGCTCTTCAGAAAACCTATGGTGTGACGTTGTGTGTAGTGAGTCCAACAATATTTAGGCTATTGTTGAGTCAGTAAGAAATAAAATGTCCACGTTACTCCTGCTGCGACTGTTTACATCACTTTCACCCTGAATGTGCAGCCATATATATGGCGCATTTATGAAAATCAATGGCTGAAAATCAGCAAATTCCTAAACAAATCACCCAACTTTAAATCAAGTGTCTATCTTCTTCATGTGGAGGGCACCCCAGACAGTTTCTTTGAACAATCTTCTAGATGCCAAAGTACAATACTTTCCATCATTTCATCAATGTAGCCTCATCCGAACCTGATAGCGGGGAGAAACTGTGTGTGCACAGAAGAAAGAGAGTTGAAATATATACGTATTGCAATATATGACATAACAGTGTCATGTTAGAATAAATGTGAAATGTCATGAAAACTGAACAGCATTTTGGATTTTCCATTTTGTAAAAAAACAAAGAACCAAAAAGGAAGTTCATGGCCTGCAGTAACCTCACCAATAGAATAATACAGATCAGAGAGTATAAGAACAAAAGAGAAGAAAGGAATAACACAGCAAGAATTAAAAGGATGTGGGCAGCAGAAAAGAAGGGTTCTGGGGACAATGCAACAAAAGACCAGAAGACTTTAAGAGACCAACCGATACATGGAGACAAAGTGATAAAGAGTGTGCGTGCATATGTGTGTATTCATTATGAGATGGTTCTGATTGTCTTGGCGTCCTATCAGGTGGCATCAAACCCATCTGCGATCAGGAGGGGGAACAACAAAGTGGATCCTGGGGCCTGCAGAAAGAAGCCTTTTTGATCGTGCTAATTAAAAGCCATTTTGTTTAAAACAAACAGACACAAGTCTAATTGGCTCTTTTCCATAAGAAAGGAAAGGATGTTGAAAGTAGAAGAACGGTTGGTGGAGGGAGGAAGTGTTTGCATGCGTCTGTTTGTGTGTGCGTGCACATGGGTGTGTAGTACTGCTGGATCAGAGGGAAGCTCTGCTTTGCTTGGCGCGTGCAATGTTCCTGCACACACCCTTTTTGTTACAAGACCCACCACTGGGAATTGCCTGAATATACAATATGAGTGTACGAGAAGATCACAGGTGAAGATGACAACCAAGAAGATACACACACAAATAAATTCACACAAACACACAGAAAAAAAAAGACTGTCATGTTGAGCATATGGTGGAGCTAAACAGCCCCCCCGCTGTGCTACCTTTCTACAGAAGACAATATGATGTCAGCTCAAAGTCTTCTGTTTTCTTCAGAAGTAGGGAGCAGTCATCTGTCTCTTTGCATCTTTTATCATCTTCCACCCTTCTCAATGCAGCATATACCCCCCACCACCACCCCCTTCTTGAAATACCCAACAACTGAGCATAAGCTGCAGTTGAGGTTTTTGGCAGTATTTAGGAAAGTTATGACTCTGCAGGTGCAACCAGGCCTTACTTATTGGAGACGACATAAGAGAAACCACAGGACTGAGCTCCTGAAAGGCCTGAAGGTTCTCCACTTTTTTGCCTTACATTAACCATTCTGCATCTGAAAGAAAAAAAACATGCTTTAAAGCATTTATTTAGGTCTCTGAAGTGACTGCAGCTGCTGTACCCTGTTTAAAGGGTAGGGGTAAGGGGTAAGAGGCAAACCACCTTAAAAAAAGAAGTGTGGAG
>JAOWBL010000016.1:595534-605673 GCA_028564865.1 Zenarchopterus dispar
AAACTGGGAGGAATCCTGATGGGGAGCTCAGCTAACAGCTCTCCAAAATAAGGGTCATAGAGGAGCTAATCTTCAGCGTCAAAAACTACTCAAACCTCACAAATTTCAAACCACTTCAAGCAAATATTCTATTGTGGATTTTTGTTGAAATAGTCTCTTTTGCAATAGACAGACATTTACTGTCGCTGCACTTTCTTTACAGCAGAATGTTTGTGTTGTGACAATTTCATCGCAAAAGGAGCCGTTTCAGAATAACTGTCCAAAATTGACCGTTTCGACTTTGGATCCTCTGACTCCTCGGTGGGTCACCTGAGTAATTTCAACTTTGACTGGTTCTAAATCCTTTTGTTGTTGTTTTTCATAAAATATTATGGTCTTTTTTTTATTTAAAAAAAAAAAAAGCAGAATCACAACCCTAATCAGGCTGCAAAGATATCTTTATATCAAAGACATCCTCAACACATCTCAATATAGGATTAAGAAAGAAAAAAAAGTTACAGCAATTCCAAACAGCATCACTTTACTAACCCTGTCCAGAGACTAACAAAGACTAAGAGTCTAAAATTCAAAGCATGAGCACACTTTCTGCTTTCTTTCAAGGATGTCCTCAAGGAAAACAAACAAATGGATTACAAGGAGAATTGTGGAATTTGTGACATTTAATGATCAACTTGACTGCAGTTGAGGAAAGGAGTTTTAGAAATCTGATAGTTCAACTGAGCCCAAAAATACACGATAGAGAGCTGAAGATACACTCGGGACGCTGCGTTAATAGTAAATCTTGTTTTAAACCTCAGGCGTCTGATTCCAGCATCAAGGTAGGAATCAGACAACAACCAAACTGCTGCATTTATCACACATCCTGATGTAAATATAAAAAACTAACTAAAAAACTTATAATTTGCATTCAGCAGCATGAATAAAAAGTTTTCCATTTTGCAACCATTTCACATCTCTGTAAAAAGAAAAACTTTCCAAGCCAAGAAAATCTAGAACAATCACTGTTTAAACACCACCACCTATACATCTATTCAAAGAGTATATGTTAATGACTTTGTGGCATTTCTCACGGAGGACTCCCTCCTCGATATCCCTCCATCTAACCCCTGCAAGTCGTGCTTTTTGGCAGGTGATGATTGGAGGGAAAAGCCTCCCTCAACCCAATCCCCAAGCCTCAACAGGCTGTAAAACATATGACTGGAGGAGGACGGGAGGCAGCTCTCTCACTGTGCTATTTTCTCTGTCGTAGCTGTAGCAGCGGCAGAAGCAGCGGAGGCATCGGCGAAGGCAGCAGCGCAGAGGAACCCGTGCACAATGCAGAAAACGCAACAACTGTCTTGGAGAGCGTTTGCAACTCGCGTATGGTGGGAGGTATTTAGTTCTCGATGCTGACTTACCAGTGCTGTTTTACTGACGAGCCTCTCTTTCCTCTGACCGCTTCTACGGGTCTCTCCCAGGGAAAGGCAGAGAGGTGATGGAGGTCGAGGAGGATGTTGCTGCTGGTTTGGGTGCTCACATTGATTTGTGTCACTTCTCTGTCTCTCTCTCGCCACTCTACCTCTTTCACACTCCCTCTCTTCACTTCACTTCACATTACGCACACACACAGATCCAGGAACACACATGCATAGAGATATTTGGGAAAACTGGAGCAACCTTTCCTGGCTAGAACAGGTACGTCCATACTCTAGCTCTCCACATAGTTTTCCCGTAAGTTGCCGATGTGGTTATTGATGAATGACGATTCTTGATGCAGAGACAACAGGACCGCTCACACACATGTTAGATTTTAAATATTTATCAACTGCTGCTGCACGATGCCACAGAAAACTCAACCAACATCCATTCAACGCTTCTAATCATACGAGTTTATTTGAAAGACATCTAATCTAGAGTAAGATTATATGGATGCGCACTTCAACAGCCATATTGGTCAGACCTAATTCTGCAAATGGGAATGAAGTGGGCGAACTGTGCCCCGCAGCAAGATGCAGCTGTAGTCTGTCAAGAAGGATCATTTATATTCTGCCACTATTCGTTGCTATGCGTGTCAACTCTACACAAAGCTTTATTATGCATTTAACGGAGCATCTTGAGCCAGACAGGTCTCAGCTATCATCAAAATGAGCTCCCTTGAGCAGGTTCCCAAATAGCCAGCTAATATAGAGTTGGTGGTTTTCTGGATGCCAAACTTAAAGAAGGCAATTATAATCAGCAATGGGAGACTTTGTGCTTGAAAGTGTATTTTTGGGTGCATATTTCATCAAATCAAACAGTGTGACAGAGCACAGAGGTAGTACTTAGTTTTAAGCACTCTTTCGGTGAGCTGTACAGATTTGCAGGGTTTTGTGACATCACAGATGCAGAAATAGCTAGAACTGTCCTGCCTCCCACCCCACATTTTCCTCTGCAAAAACATGCAGGATCCACTGTCTCCTGGAAGTGGGTTACAGAAAGGGGCACACTGATTTCCAAAGATGGACACTTCATTAAGGATTGGGGTCAGGTTAAGTGGCTGACCCCACCCCCTCAAAGCAGCTGCTATAGACAGGGCTGTTAAAGCATGCTGAGAAAGTACTTCTCAATGTTATGACCTCAGCATGTCATTACAGTGGGTAGGGGTCTGTAAACATGCCTACACCATAATGTTGGCCACCTGGTTTGTTTTTTATTGATATATACCACTGATAAAGAGCCAACACCTTAACATGTCCAATCTAAAATTTGAGATGAAGTTTTTACTGTGAAGTGGAGCAGACTATAACTAATAAGCAGTAAATGGTACATTGTCTCAGTGTTACCGAGTAACTCATAAGCAAGACACAATAGTTAGTCCTCTTAAGTTTTGTGGGTAAATAAATCCCCACAGATCTTTGTACTGACTAGTAAAATCTTTAAAATGAGATGACATTACTCAGTGGTTTAGTTTTGCCTGTGCTGAAATACAAAAATAAGTGCTATTGCCATGAAACAAAGCACATACAGATTGATAATTAACATCAATACATCTGGTTTTGTATGAGGAAACGGTTTTTGAAAAAGTGAACGTCTTTGAGTTAAAGTCCACAGTTGGACATAAATCTACAGTAATAGATGCCTTAACTCTTTACAGGGCAAGTGACAATTTTGGCAACATCAGAAGAACTACGTACTATGATTATTACAAAATACATATTTACAAAGTAAAGAAAAAAGTCCTTTAATACATTTTGAGTATTTTATTGACTGCCCTTTAAAGGTTTAAGATTATCTAAACAGTTAAATAGTTCTGAAATGAAATGACAATGCCCGACTCCAGGCTTCACTTTTGTTTTGACTTTTGTCATTTCTTCAGTTTTGTGTCTTGCGTTTAGTTATATACAATGTAAATCTACTGTGAAGCTATGGATACGCTCCTAGCTAATTGCAGAATTTTTTTTTTTTTTTTTTAACTTTTACCGGTCACCAGTTTGTTTGTTTTGTTTTTTTTACACAATAGCATAACTATTTCACTCCGTGATTCACCCCATTCGTCAACTCAGTGCTCTCCCCTCTCATTGCCATGCTCCATTCATGTATATACTTGTTTCTAATATGTGTTTTGCTGCCCACTGTACCTTGTAAATGCCACAGTGTGCCTGTGCAGAAGAGAAAAAGGGCTCAGGGGCAATCAACAAAAGTGAGGGGGCAGAGCGGATGCGCTTCAAAGGCTATCAAAACTATATTATATGGTTGATCCCTGTCCAATTCTCTTTTACAGTTCAACGGCTGCTGTTTGTTAAATCAGGAAAAACAAAGGCACTCACTGGCGTCTCCTCGTTCTAAAGTTAGCTCACACAGAAGGCTTTGTCTTTGTGTGAATGTGTGTGTGATGGAGAGGAGGTTGAGGTAGCAGTCAAATGAGGGAAAGTCTAAATAGAGTGACCGCATAGGTCAGGTTTGACACACTTTATTATTCATTCACTGTCCGCCCTCAGCTGCGCTTAGCTCATCAGTACACACACGAGCGCAAACACACACACATATTCACGTAACCTCCCCTCGGTGCAGCTTTTACTGCACATATGTGCTTGGATGATGCACAAATGTCAAGAGCAATAACTGGGATGTCACTCCAGATCCATTCTCCTCTCTTCAGTGTTTAGCAGCTAGGTAGCTTTGCTGTGTTTCTATAATCAAACTATTCAGTGTCTACCTTTACATCTTTTCAACGCAGTACAGCTGACTTTAATCTCATAAGATCATACGAAGGTTTTCCGAGAGAAACTGCAAAACTATGTTGGAAAAACAGAATTTAAAAATGAATCATTTTCTCTTTTATAAAAAGGTCTGGACTAGCACTGCGGTGTCTGTCAAACTGTCCACTGTGGCCTTTCTGTGTGGAGTTTGCTTGTCCTCCTCTTGCCTGTGTAGGTTTTCAGAGCCTCAGAACTTGCATAGTGGTATTTACCAGTGAACACGCACGGTAGTTTTGTTTGTTTGCTGCCCTGTGATGGGCTTGTGTCCTGTCCACGGAGAATCTTGTCTCAGCTGGGAAGGACTCCAGCTCCACCCTGTGAGCTTGAATGGGATGATACGGGTATAAAAACAGGAAAATGATTGTTTTAATGCATGTTGTCTTCTTTTCAGTGTAAAGTTAATCTATTCCACATCCCAGCGAGCAAACATCAGTGTTTTCTTCATCCCATTACCAGAGGATACAGGATACCAGTCTGAGCTGTGGTGGCTGCTAGGAGCAGTCCACTCTGTGTTCTGGAGCATAAGATGGCAAAATACAGTCCAAAGACTGGATACAGCCCAAGAACCATCTCAAACCCAGCCCTTAGATAAAAATCATACAGCACAAACGCATTTTGGTAAAGGTTCTTTAGGCGACTGAAAACGACTGTTAGTCTACACTTTATAACAACAATTAACTTGACAACAGCAAAAAGCGCTGTCTATGTTCAGACTAGACTAATAATTTTCTCTGCAGTGACAGTCAGTAATGCAGCAGTGGCAGAACACCAGAAGAGAAAATAGTTAGACTGTTACTTTATTCACTATTTGTCATAAGTATCGATTCACCAACAGACTGTTTGATAAATCAAGCGAGTATTGCTGTGTTCAAAGAAAACAAGACATTTGTCAATCAATCATGCTAACTACAGCATAAACTTTTCATTGAATTGAAAAGAAGAGAAAGCCCAGGAAATGTTTTATAAAGTAAAACGCATTCCGAATATCTTAACATATCAGCCTGGTATCCATGAAGCAGTAGCAGCTTTTAACTAAAAACCTCCATGCAAGCTTGTGAAGCTGATCAAACTTTAATCTCAGGGAGAACTTTTGAGAGAACAGATGACAGAATCAGTTGGTAAACTGAAGTTATGTTTGGATTAAATCATCGGATGTGAGGCTGATTGTTTACTGTGAGTGTGGGAATATGGCCTTAAGGGAGGAAAAAAAAAAGAAAAAAAATTGTCCACCACTGTTCTAAAGAGTCAAGAAAGTCAAACACAATGACAGCTTTTAATTTATGTCTATTTACATCACTCTTTAAAGATCCCCAACATATGTCGCGTTATGATGCAGGGAATTCAGACAAGCACCGCTATCGTTTATACTCTAGTTTGTGGCGTGTGTCAGGCTTTTAGTGGCCACATGGGGTTTCGTGATAGAAACGAGTATTTAACCAAGCTGAATCTTGACAGCTTCATGGTTGTGTGATAGTCCACCGATCTACTGCCAGTTCCTTGATGCGGTTGTTGGCCTGAATGAGTTGTTATCATCTTCAGAGAGAAGTCGTACTTCTGTTTCATCGCGCTGAAAGGACTACAACACTGAATTTACCACTGAAGATATTCACTGGTACTAGGTATCACCTAGAAAATTATTTCTTTTTACGGAACTCACAACTCTGGTATGTAGTCAATAATACCCATGGCCAATAAATAAATAAATATTTAAATCTAGATATTTATTTGGGGATAATGTGATTTTCAAGTTTGTTTTGTTTTTAAGAAATATCTTTGACAAAATGCACAGGTTGCCAACTGTGAGTAAAGTTTCTGGCTGTGAATCTTTCAGGCTTTCTGGCTCACAGCTGAGTGAACGGGCTCAATGGTTTTAGGAGAACAGAAAAACCTCCAGTAACCAATATTAAAGGATTTTCCTCTTTACTGGACCAGTGAAGAATGTTTCTACTCAATTAATATCTGGGAATGAAATATTTTATTTTTACAGCCAACTTTAAGTGGATGGTTCTTGTATTTTGTGAAATAAGAAGATTTTAAGATCTCCATAATCAAGAAATGATACACCCCACATGTTCAATTAATACGCAACATGGTTTTGAGCATTCACAGCAAAATCACCAATCTTAATTTAACACTAGACAGTGAGTATAAGTGTTGACTCTCTTATAGTGTTATTTTAACACTTAAAATAGTGAATTACCTAACTCTGAACCAAACTTACTCCAACAGTGTATGGTGTTCAGGGTTAGTACTGAACATTGATAAGTGCTGAATACATGATATTGGAAATCGGTTGGGGTCAATTTAACACTGCAGGTGTTGAATGTGGCACTCGAAATGTACACTAACACTTGATAAAATTTACTCTGAAACTTTTACTCAAACAGTGTTAAAATGACTCTAAAACTGAGTAGACACATATACAGAGTCTCTATTGTTAATCTAACACTGGTGAGTATCGCTTAAGTACAAAGAACAGCTTTTCTCAATCACACATTGTCTTTAAAGATGTTTCTAAAAAGGATACATTATGTTTTATTTTTAACAGTTTCTACAATTTACTGCCAAATAAAATGTCTGAGACACACTTTTGTTTAAAAAAAGTGAAAAGAAAGGAAAAAGAAAAATCAGAAATAAGCACGGTACTACAGCTTGTTTTTACACCTTGTCTTTACAACTCTGTTTAGAGGAGTCACTTTTAGGGGGTGGGGTCAGACACTTGATTCCACCTCCACCTTCTCTGTGCTGTGTGCCTCCACTGAAATTGGTCTGTGAGCTTTATGTTACTCATTTTTGAAGAATAGAATATGCAGCAGCATGTGACCTTGGGAGAATAAATATGAAGAAGTAGTCAAATCTTTTCTGATCCGAGTCTGTGATGTCACAGTAGCCTGCAAATCTAAACAGCTCACTCAATCACATGTTTTTGGATTTAGGAGAATCAAAAGTGTTGTAGTATTCACACTGTTAGCCACATCACTCATCTTAACATACACTTTCAAGCACACAAAAATGTATATTTTTCATAAAATGGCCCCTTTAAAAGTATAAATGTCTCTAAAGGCTTAATTAACCTCGGTACTTCTTTAATCCAGCCCACACCACTGTCTCCACAAAGCAAACATCTCTTTATGCTTTTATGATATACCCATTTGTTTTTCCAAAACAGTCATTTAGTTTCAGTAGTTATGAGTCTTCCTGTTTGTTTGGAACCGTTTCCAAAATCACTGTTGGTCTTTTTACTTCAAAACTGGGCACCAGTAAAAATCCAAATTCATTTAAAGCTGCTCCAAATCAAGATCATGTGCAGCTCTGTCTCTGTCTGTCCTCTTCAGCATATTGTCTTATAGATGTGGTTCTGTGTGTTTGTGTTTCTATCTCAATGTCCTGATTTTTCTCTGCACAAAGCCCCTTTGACATCACAGTGATTTACCATAGGTTTAGGGATATTTTGTTGTATTTTAATATTTACAGGAAAAAAAATGCTTCTTAGAAGCTCTATTCATAGTCCAATTAGAGAGCACAAATATAGCAATATTCAATGTTCCTGAGTGTTTCCTGATAGTCACGGCCTACAATTTGCCCTGCAGCAGGTCTTTGATATTATCAACAAGAACACACACATACACACACACACACAGTGGGCATGTGTCACTCCTCGCCTGCAACTGCTTTAAGGAGCTTGTAGTACAGCTACCTTCTCAGGATTTGGCAGCTTTTGCCAGATCCCCGGGGCTTTGAGCTTAAGAGTCTGGCCAAATGACACCCTGCTGGGGTGACAAGGATGGGTCTTCACACAGTCTTACTCCAGGGGGTCCCCCGAAGCCAAAGGAAAATGAGTCCCACCTGTGAATCAGTCCTCAAGTGGAGGATGCTAATTCAACTGTTCCAAGATTTAAAAACCACTGCAGAGGTAATATAGGCTCTTTCTTTCGGTTTTCAAGAATACTATTAAAACAGAACATTGATTAACTTGTCAAGAGGGTTATTGGTTGCATTTCATACCCACTGCTGCACCACTCATGCACATAAACACACATTAATCCCATTTGTCTTGTTTTATCAATACTACAACCACATTTACAATTCTTAAACTGCTTTGTCTTTTATGGAGGGAAAACTGCAAAATCACAATGCTGTTAAAGCTATACAACCATTAATGGAAATAAATAAATAAATCCCACAGGCATGTTTAAGTGTGTCAAAAACATTTCACACAGAGCAGAAACTACTGATGGAAAATGCCAGTAACCTTACCTCCTGTCATGTAGGGCAGGTCTGATGTCGGACCTTCGTAGCTCAGGCTGATCCTCCCTCTAGTGACTGAAAATGAACATTACAACCACACAGCAGCAACCTCCACTTGTGAGGGAAGCAGCTCTCCGTTCAGCTGCTATTTCTACACACTCGTATGCGCTCTGCTAGACAAATATATCATGATATAGCAATCCACCAGCCGGGCTATTCAGAGCCTGAGAAATGACAGAGAAATCCAGGAAGTCGTTGGAACATAAACAAGGCGCAATGGAGGAAGCAAGGGTCAAGGCGGCGCTTCCTGTTCTGAAACCACCTCTGTGTGCCTGTGAGCAGACACCAGCCAGCCGAGACACGGAGGAGCTACAGTTCTCCGACTGTTTCTGATATCAGAAGCAAAATTATTTACCCGAACTGAAAAACATGCAACAAAATCTGAGGAACTATGAGCAACTACCCTGATCATACAAATGAATTAATTTATTGTGGAGAGTCTGAAAAAGTGCAGAGCCAAACTATGAGCAAGCTCCTGCACCATTTACCTGTAACAGTATGCACAATTTACTTCCACGTGGGTTAAATTACAAACTCCCAATGCATGCCTCTGAAATAGGTGGACTTTTTGCAAATGAATACAATCAGAAACCTGCTCAAAGCCCATTCTGAGGTTATAAAAGCCTCCATTGTCGGATGCCCAGTTTGGATTAGATTCATTTGCTGGCCAGACAAAACGATAGCATCTGGCCAGCATTATTATCGCATATCATAATGAACTCATAATCTGGTATTATTGGAGCATTTGGTATTATTCTCAAACTCAATTACAGTAATAGTAGTACTGTAGTGATTTCAAAAGGGTTTATATTTTGGTTGGCATGGTTCTCACAGATTACCTCTGAGAAATCACCTCCACTTCCACTCGCACAGCTTCGTGCTGTTCTGAATAACCCGTTTCAAAATATTTCTCTACATCAATCTGCTCTTTTTTTTTGTTTTGTTTTGTTTTTGCAGTCCTCCCAGTACTGCAGACCGCTCTGTGTTTTGGACAATAATTCTTACCACACTGTCCTCCTCTCAAATGTCTTATCACCACTTCAGAGAAGATGCAGTGCATCAAAATACAAGGGAAGACATCTGGTATACATGAACATTATCTCTTCATACTTACTGTAGTGTACACAGTAGCATCTGTATCTTAATAGTCTATCAGCGGTGGTGAAGAGAGAATATGAAAGCTCTGAGGGATTTGGGAGAAAGGATATGATTGCATTTATGTCCCATCAAGCAGCTTGCTGGATCCAAGGGAATGCCTAATATATCTCCGTATTTGGTCGCCAGCTTACATCTGTCTGCTTATGGATTTATGACTTCCAAACTATTTGGGAAAAAAAGGCGCCTCTCCACAGAGCCAGTGACTAATAACTAAAGCCGACAGGGATGGCAGGCAAACACTCGCATGCACGTGGATAGACATAACGACAAGGCTCGGCGACAAGGAACAAAGGAGTCGAAATCTGACACATTCTCTCTGACAGTGGGATAAAACTCACTCACCCCTCAAGCAATGCTCTCCCTCTCTCTCCCTCTCTCTCACACACACACACACACACACACACACACACACACAGTCACAATTTATTCCTTGTTCTGTCACAAACATGCACATTT
>JAOWBL010000016.1:634171-649101 GCA_028564865.1 Zenarchopterus dispar
ATCAACTATTATTTTTTTGTTATTCTGTCTGCTCCTCTTTCTTACCTTTTGATCCATCCATCCATCCATCCATCCATCCATCCATCCATTATCTATACCATATTCTGTTCAGGGTCACAGGGTTCTCACCTTTCCCTGGTAGATAATGGTTCCTACAGGGCAGATCATGCAGGCAGTGCCGGAGCCAAACATCTCTTTGACACGCTCCTGCTTCAGAGCCAAGCACAGCTGGACCATTGTGAGGTAGTGCTCTGCCACTTTAAACTCACCCTTAAGAGTACAACAGCAGGAATTCAGAGAATAAGAATCTGCATTTTGACTTTTGAGGTTTTGTTTGTTAACACTTAGATTTTAATGTGTTCTTGTGAAGAGAGAGAGTCAGTGATTAGGTTTAAGAACAATATCTAACTGAGCATTAAAACTACTGACATGTTACCAAGCCACCATCAAATTTGAACAATGATTCAACATTCGGTTGTTTTTTTCTGAAACTGTTGATCTGCCTCACCCATTTTCTGGTTAGTTCCAGGATACTTTGTCGGGTAACGCCTGGGAGAATGATGCCATCCAGTGGTGGAGTTGCAAGTTCCTCCTCTGAGTAAAACAAAACATTACTGTATATATAACAAAATACAAATATATGAAAAAACTGAATGAAGTTTTTAAAAAACTGTGATGTATTCAAGATTAATAAAATAATATTCAGGCCCTAGCACTGTCACAGACATGCACTGACCTCCATCCTCATTGATCCAGTGGAGGAAGATGTTCATGGTTCCTGACTCAGTAATCTGGTGCTCTTCTCCATAGAGCCACAGTACCTGCTGACACCCATAATCCACTGCTTCGTACTGGGCAAACAGAGAACATCCATAGTTTCTGCAGACATCCAGATTACTATTGTTATTATTTTCTGATAAACTGTCATGTAGGAAGATCATAGGTCAATCTGCACATACTGTGCATGCTTGAGTGATGAAGGATATAAAACTTAAAAAAAACATTAATTATTTTATTCTAGAGAAATGCAATATACGTCAACCTACCCTCCCATTTTGCAGTCTCCGGTTCCTCCTTTCCAGGCTCGAACATACTTTGGGTCAGCCCACAGGGAGAGGGTGCCTGCTTCAGGGTTAAAGTAAGATCCGGCTTGACACAAAATGACATAGAGCAAGGCACAGGAAGGCTTCTTAAGACCCAGAGAGGCCTGCCATGGTCACATAAAGACATGGAAATGAACTGTTGACAATTCAGAAACCTTCTGCTTTCATAAACAGTTGTACGAGCCCTCTCACCTCAGTGCTTATAAATGTTGGTCTTATGTACAGACTGGCTGAGTCTGAGTGAGGCACCCAGTCCTGCTCGACCTCTACCAGCCTCCTGATACACTCCAGCAGCTCTGACTCATCAAAAGCCTGAGAGGAAGACATGAGTAGGTAGTCATAATTTAATCATCAGGCTCCCCTTCAGTCATCAGGCCAAGCACTAGCTCTTTCAAATGATTGTTTTTTCATTTCCATCTCACAGGTAGACAAGCTCTCTTGGCAGAGCTGGCCATGCGTTTCAAGTTAAGCATCGGTCTGAAGAGGCGGAGTCGGTCGTCGTCACCTCTGTACACTTTCAAGCCTTCAAAAAGCTGTTAAAGAGGAAAAAAAAATAAAACAATAACACCTAAAAGATGCTAATAGTAACCTTGAATTTTGGTCTGGGTTATAGTGGCAAGGAAATATGTGAACCTTTTGGAGTTGACTAGTTTGGTGATCTCATCTTCATCTAAGTCACATTATAAGACAAACACAACGTGCGTAACCTGATAACCCCGACCCCTACCTAAAAAGAAGGAAAAAAGCAATGCCTCACACCTGGAGTCTGCTAATAAGTTTGCAACATCAAAGCATCATTGTACAGCTGAAGTATGGTGGAGGAAGGATCATAATTTGGCCTTACTATGCTGCTTCAGGACCTGGAGCAGTTGTCATCAATAACGGGGAAATAACATTTACCCAAATATCCAACAGAAGTACCAAAGTAAGTTCATCACAGAAACCAGGAATCCTACAAATGTGTCTTTTAAGACAAATTGTCAGAAATTCCTCCCTTGTTGCACAAAGTTGTACAGGTCTAATCCAGACCAACTGAAAGTTACTCCAAAGGAGGTTTGACCAGTTAATTAACCCCAAGGGTTCACTTATTTCTCCTGCTGCACTGCAAATCTTTAATGAGTGTGTTGAAAGAGAAAATGAATTATAATTTTTGTGTTATAATTTCAAGCAAACTGTGTTTGTCTGTTGTTGTGACTTAGGTGGAAGCTGGAAGATGCCAGAGTAGTTACATTTACATCATCAAATGTTCAATTAAAGCTCAGAAAAAGTAGAAAATCAGAATTGTGCCCCATTCCCCTCCTGAATATCTATGTACCTGAATGCCGTAATGCAGTGATGAACAGGCTGGGTGGAGCGACAGGTTCCCAAAAGGTCTGATGAGTGGAGGCTGCCAGCCTTCAGTCAAACTCCACTCGATGGTCAGCATGTGGTCAGTGAAGACAGTCCCAAAGTCAACCACGCTTGGCCTGGTCTTCAGAGACGGAGACAGCTGAATGACCAGGTCAGCTGCCTGGAAAGAAAACAATGATACATTCAACTTAGTATTTATTTTTTATCCCAGAATAATGCTTGCGTTAACTTTTTAATCCTTGGAACATTTCACTAACTGGCAAACTGTAAACTTGTACCTAAATAGCAAATTATCTTTATAGAACTTTATCCAGTGATTTAAGCTTCAGTCACACGGGTTCTTATGAATGGTGAGTTTGTGCGAATCTCCCAGTTTGTTCAAAATCTGGAGGTCATAGATTTGTGTGTGTGTGTGTTGGGGGGGGGGGGTACAGCCTTTGTAGGAACTCGGTACGGCTGATGTTAATACGCAAGAGCAACCTGACGCATTCTTCAGAAAATGAGGTGATTGTTTTCTGTCGCACGCTGGCCGTAGAGTTTATATGATCTCCGTAAGGGCACCTTGGAACCTACCGACGGTATGATGCGTTTGCAGAAAATCTTGAACATGACCATCAACCTGGCCACGAACTTAAGAAGGGGCTTCGAACGCTGGATTCTTATAAAGCTTCCTCAAGGAGGTCATAAGAAATGGTCCAAAAATCTTTCGTAGAGTGTTCGCAGCTGTTGGTACAGGTCATTATGACCGAGGCTTTACATACATCTCAGATACCCATTAATGCAAATGCAACAAAGCAGCACTTTGATATCTTCATTCATGTCTCAATGAGCACACACAACTTTCTGGTTAAAGGACAACCGACTCTTGCCACTGATCCACCACCACACCCCAGTAGCAGCTGAGAGTACCAGAGAAAATTTAAAAAAAAAAGGAAGACAGCATGGAGAGCTGTATTTTCCTGCTCCTGACTCAATCACATGACCCCTCTTTTAAAGAGACACCTCTAGCTGGCTGGCAGTCAGCGATCTGTTGGGATTAGAGCAGCCCTTCACCTCCTCCTCGGTGCAGCGGGCGCACTCACCGTAATCCCAGATTACAATACAGTGCACTACTCTGACAAAATCAGTCGTAGAAGTGGAGCTTTTTTCTGCTTATTTTTATTAGCTCACACTAACTTTCTCTGTTGTGATTTTTTCCAGTGTTTGACCAAATATCCAGATAGATAAACACTCACTGACTGGCTTCACCTCTCACCAGGTAAAGGGAGCACACAGCACTCCTGGTAGTCAGTGAACAGTGACTCGTTCTCCGAATGAGCCATAATCCGTCTTCACTGTTACCTGCATCTCGTACAGTTCACAGAGTCCAGTCAGAGTTTGGTAGGGATTATGCAGCTATAAATATGAACTTGGGTGAGTATCTACTCTGCAAATGAGCAGTGAAGGGACAAAGTCATCCTATTAGTATGATTTATCTTTTATTGCAATCAAAGTGACATGACACAGTTGACAAAGGGGTCTTTCCACAGTTGACTGAGACACTTCATGTGTCAACACTGTAAGAGGACCCACGACAAAAGGGAAAGCTAACTCTCCTTGTGAGAGTGCGAGAGTACATCTGCACATATCCACCCTAATCTCTACCTGAGCCTGCTGTCTACAGTTCAGACAATCAGGGTCAGAAAACAAGCAAATCTCCAGCTACTTAGCGTGAGCTGGGGAAGTGGATTGTGCTGAGCAGGCTGCACAGGAGTGGGAGGATGACACCGTATTCCAACACACCCCTCAAATAAGCGCCAGGATGGACATGGACATGCTGCGGCTGAAGCAAAATGCAAAATCAAAGGCTTACAACAACGAGTGGAGTTCATCAAGAACTGTCATTTCTGTGGATTAGTTTCTCACAGTAAGGTGCACAAGGCTGTCCAGTGGTGCTGTTGGCAACATGAAGGAAAGCTGGGGTGCTGGAATATCTTCCATGTGGAACAATAGGGGATATTTCTAATCATTAACAAGACAAGGAACCATCAAGATGCTACACCTGGCGCAGGTATTGAGGGTAAGAAACCTGAAGTCCCAATGCCACTGAAGCATTAAAATTACATTCAAATGGTTTGCTTAATTACCTTAAAGCTTTGTGCACCTTTGTCAGCCATTCAGGGATGTGTGAACAGGCGGCTTCTTCTCTGTAAACAACAACAGACATGATCAGCCCAACTCAGTTTTGAACTGCTTTTTGACATGACAAACTGTTTGACGTTGGCAGTCACGTGACACTTAAAAAATAACCCCGGAGTAACCTGTAATTGCAGGTTTTTACACATTTTCTATTCAGTGAGGCATGAGGCCTATCAGGGATAACAGACAAGCAGCACATCATCCAGCATGTAAGGACAGTTACCTTGAGAGCAGGAGAGACGTCTGAGGCAGGACGCAGTGATCAAATGAACCCAGCGCGAGGGCTTTCAGGTTAAACCGCTTACTTGACCGCTCCCATGGAAACCAAACCTCTTTGCTGTTGTAATGACACCAGAAATCAAACGAACTAAGTTTCATGCGTTTGACTCTATTGTATTCTATCCTATATGCTTGCAATGTATTAACAATATAACGATATGGGGTTTTTTCTTTTTTTTGAGTGCGTCTCAGCTGAGCAGATAGTTTGACATTCAGCCGACGAAAGCATGAAGTACAGTTAAAAACCATGCTGGGGATAATTTGAAAAATGTAGTTTTTCAATAAATCCCACCACCAGTTAAAAATAATGAGTCCCATTATCCTGATTTTTTGTGTATGTGCCATATCACATTCGAACCACATGGGGGCGTTATTGGCTCGTTTGGTTTTTTTTTACAAACAGGAAAAACTCTTCTTTTTTTTTTATTTTTAATTCGTTCTCTCACGAGCGTAGAGCAGCGAGCTGCTTGTGGGCGTGCTTAGCGCGTGCAGTCGGACCGTCAGCCAAACGTTTCGCCGAGGGTATTTTCTCTAATTAATAAGGTGAATTAAATTAATTACATATGTTTATACGACAGTTTAAACAATTTTTCTTAAACAAACGTAGTGTGCGTTTTGTCGATGTATGTTTATTTTCACATTTTCTGGTCAGGTGTAGGCTATTAATCTAGGCATTTTATTCATTTGTGTTCGAGTTGCAGTGCTGGAAAAAAAAACCTAAATGTCAATGTAGTTTGGTCGCTGGAAGCCTTTACTTAACAAGTCTTTTAAGAAAAAAAAAATATATGTATGTTATGCCAAAACAGTTGTATGAAAATACATGTGACGTCCACATTAGTTTTCAGAGAGAGCTTGACAATAAATAAAAGGAAACCGGAGTGTTAAATATTTCTGAGTAAGCCCTAGAATTAATTAGCTGGTTTGCACACCTGCTGCTTGAGGTAAAAGACTAAATTTGAACTGAGAGGAAATGATTTCATCTCTGAAACAGTAACTGTTTTGCATATGGCACTGTGCTCATTGTGGTCTCTATCAAACATTTTTCTTTTTTTTAACTCTTTCCCTGTTTTTCTTTCCCACGGCTTTTTTCCCTTTTTTTTTTTTTTTTACTGTTTTCAGGTCTCCTTTCCGTAGTCACTGAACATTGGAAGGACTAATATCTATGTGGCAACTGGTGCCTGAAATAATCGCATCATTATGTTCGGAAGTATTGTTGATCTGGCGGCTGTATTGCAGCCCTATTTGCTCATTTTCTACCTTTGTCTTTGGCGTTAGTTTAGTCATACTTGTATAGATCTAACGGGGTATTAGCTTCATTTACTCTTCTTTTACCAAGGTGTCTCTACCTTATCAAGAACCCTGTGCAAGATGGGCTTGTTCAGGGACCCCAGTTTTGTAAACTTTTAAAAGGAGGTCCCAGCATTTTGAGAATTTGCTTATTTGCTGTTATTAAGAATATTCTTATTTACATGTTGTGACTTGTGCTTTTATTTCACCTGGAGATAACTAAAATGAGAAGCGGCAATCTTGTACGAAGATACTGAATCAACCACACACACACACAGGGTCATGTTCCCACTGTTGAGTCAGACAAAGGGCCATATTTCAGATGATTTAATTAAAATGTGGGCTCAGTTTACCAGAAAATTCTGTAATCCATCTTTCTTTAAAATATTCACCATAAGATGATGGCTTCTGTTATTTCAAAAGGTTGTACAATGTCTGGGTCAATTAAAAGTTTGTGCCACAGTTGGGATACTTGGTTGGTAGTCTGCATGCAGTGTTTATTTCTGTAACAGCCAAGTTAAATGACAACATGCAGATTTTTTGGTCACCATGAAGAATCTTTCCTGGAATTACTTTAAACATAACTGCATACATATGTACATACAAGCTTTTGTTGACCATGTTCACACTTTTTTGAGATGTTGCCATCAAAATAAGCTATTTTCAATGGGATGGCAAAATGTCTGTTCTGATAGGTTGTTTATATTCTATTGGGAATAAAATATAGGTTTATGTGATTTGTAAAGTATGTGGGAGGGGTTTCAGTGTCCCATCTTTTAGGGAACTGGGGTTGAAGAATACTGTCATTACCGCATTATCAAATGAGGAGTAAAATTATCTGGAAATAACTCTGTATTTATAACTTTCTGAACTTGAAAATTTGCCTGGAAAAAAAAAATTCTTATATTATTGAGGCTTGTACCTTTGGAGCCATCCTAGAGGTTGTAGTGACCCTCTTCATAATCTATATGTAGCAACAAATGGCTCTGTCTTTTTAATTTGGATTTCACACACTTCACATGCAAATAAATATTTTCTGCTTTTTTTTTTTTTTACTTCAGACTTCACCCTCTCCTCTAATCAGAAAGCCAGCACTGCAGCATGGACTTTTGTACACCTCAGCCTTCGCGTCGTCACAACCCTGTGGACAGCATCTGCCGCAAACTTCAAACGATTCAGTGGCGTGGTGACCGAGAACCTAATTCACCATTCCAGATTCCCAAGCTTTCTTCCAGTAGTTACGACAGTCCTCAGTGCAGCCTCAGGCACAACCTGGAAGCCATACTGAAGAAAGGAGCCTTCCACAGAGACGAGAAGGGGAGAGGGATGGGGATGCCGAACTCTGCAGCTTCCCAGAGGAGTGCCTTGGGTCCCTCTGGCCCACTTTCAACCCCTATACGCAATCCTCCCACTACAGCTAACGTCACATACACCATCACAAGCACTCTGGGAGAAAGGAAAGGTGCTCATGGGAATGATTTAAAACAAGCCAAGACATGGCAAAGGTACTGTTCAACACCTGCAGGCCAGTCTAAAGACTCCCCTTATTTTACAGTCACACAAGGGTCCCATTCAACATCATCTGAAAGTGACGGAACAAGCAGGAGCCCACCTCTATCCCGTACCTTCACCCCAAGTCGCAGCACCTTCTCCTACGACCTTAACTTTTGCTCTACAGATGCAAATTCAAGCAACTGTGAGCTGTCCTACCCGGCTCTGGTTGTTAAAAGACTATCCATGGGAGATGGAGGTAAGAGTCAGGTCCTTGAAGTGAACAAACAAAAGTGGCTGTTGAAATTATAGGCTGAGCAACAAAAAAAAAAAAAAAGAAGAAAAATCTTAATTTATTCAATTCTAAATTATTTTTATACCTTGATGGTGGAGGAAAATGCATTAATTAAAAACAATCAGAGCACTTACTGTGAACACATAAATCGTATGGCATCCCTTTGCACCCAAATAGATTTGAGTGTTAACAAACATACAGACAATTGGCAAGAGAAATTAATCACAATACTGTTAAAACTGTTACTCTGAAAATTCTTGAAAAATACAAAAATCATAAGAGAAGGGTTTGGATGAGGATTTGGGGGTTACCTGAACAGCAGCTATACATGGTACAGCATGAATTGTGGGTGAGTAAAATTTGTGACAAATGACTTTGGTGTGTTTCTTTTGTCAAAAGAGATTATTCTCTGAGCATGTTAATAAACAAATATGCAGCAAAGTTTCACTATAATTTGAAATATAATTATGAATAATATATATATATAATCTGCTACTTTTCATAATATAATTATGATTACTAAATCTAGTTGTATATTAATAATATAACTTGGCTATTTGTAAAGTAATTTACAGGGTTCTCACATTTGTTCTATATTGGCCTGAAGATCAGTACATTTTCTAAATGTACATATTTGCCCCATACTACAAATATATAGTCTGAAATTCAGTTAAGTGTCAGGAAAAAAAGGAAGCTTGCTGTAGTTTCTCTTGTGAGTATTTATCCTGCGTTAGTGATTTTCTCTGCAAAGATTGTTTAGAAAACAGTTTAGTTTGGGTTTGCATGTTTTATAAGTCAATAGTCTCTTATCAATCAATATTACAAAATGGCAAATCCTGCTCCAAGCATAGTTTGAAACAGTATTTTTCTTATTCAAAGAGTGGTAAATTGAGTGTAAAGGCATGTAGCTGCAGTTTGTTTACACAGCAAATGAATCCAACCTTAGGCTTTACAGTATTTTCATCTGTTGTTCTTTGAAATTAAAAATAAAAATGGACAGTTTTAGTATTAAGTCATGTCTAGAATTTCCTTGTTTAACTTAATAGACAATGTGTCTGACCATTGGACTTAACTGAGCCTGAAGGAAAATGTATCATGTGCTTGCTGTGCTGCACAACTCAATATCACTCTGTATTTTGTGTGTGTGTTTGTGTTGTATTCATGCTTTTTCAGGACAGTCAGTCGCCTCAGAAAACAAGAAGAATATGGCAGAAATCAGTCTCATCTGTGAAGAGAATCTGCTCGATACCATTTTTCATGCTTGTGACACCCAACGCAGAGGTACACCCACTCTTGCACATACACATAATCTACTGGATCGTGAGGGCTTTCAGTCAGTGTGAATGTGTGTATTTTGAATGTGGAAGTAATGACTTCAGTCACACTCTTGCTTCCTTGCGTGTTCTTTGTGCGTCAATGATTTAAGGGCAAATTTGACAGTCTTAATCTCTCTAAACAATCATTGTTTAAAAAAAAAAAAAAGGTCAAACACTCAGATCTATTTAGAAAAGCCATGTGTGTATATGGCCTGACTGATGTATATTAAGAAGTGATTGCATAGTGGATGAAGTCTATTTCTAGACTCTGTCACTAATATATGGATATATATGAAAATATAACAGCCACAGTAATTTATTAACATGGTCAGAAGAAGAGTAACACACAAGTGCTTAAAAGATGAAAATAGAGATTAAGTTGGCTGCAACGCCAAGAAGTTGAAGGCAGCGTCTTGGCGACCACCCTCAGAATCTTGCCAGAGTAAGAATAAAGCGTCCAATTTACTCATCTAGGCAAACAAGTGAGAGCTTGTTCTGGAGTTAGGGACAAAATATCTAGAGACAGTCAGTACATTTACATGTTAGGACAAACTAAAGTGTTACTCTGGTTGAAACTGTAGTTTTGAAATGCATGGAAGCATCTTAAGTCTTTGTCCAGATGAAATTGAACTAAATTGAAATGATCAAAGTTGGAAAAAATATATCCAGACAATGCAGTTGTTGAGCTGATGCCGCATAAAATTATTTGACTGCAATTAGCTTATCATCCTAAATTCTTCACATGCACGACATTTGTCTCCCTGGCTTTGACCCAGAAGTGAGAGAATAAGCTAATACGGAGGAGAAGAAAACAAAACAAAGTAGGAAATATTAAATGTCCAGAACTCCAAGTCTGTGCAGTTGACTGTTTATTTGTTAAAACTGATATGAGTAGTCGATTAGGTGAACTTTAAAATTCCAGCGCTGAGAAGCTGAAAGCAGGCAAATCGCTACCTATTGTGGCAGAGCATCATATACTTTGATCAGTTTCCTTTGCAGAGCTAGTTGTAGCTCGTCTAAATTGTATGTATAAATGTACTGAGGGAATACACACTATTTATTTATTTTATTTTAAGATAGGATGCTGTTTTGAAATTCTTTAGAACATGAAAAACCAAAATATGCCCATCTTTGTGGAAACATAGGCAGGTATTGTGATTCAGAGTCCGACTGGATTGATGCCATGTTCTGTGTCTTGAAGTTTATGCACAGAGATGGTAAACACAGCTTCAAAATTCCATGATAAAATTTCAATATGGACTTTTAAAATGGAATGATGAAATGATAAAACAAATTTCCTAAATCTCTGCTGCCGTCCTCCTTCACTCCCTCCCACTCTTTTTCCAACTTGCTTATCGTACAGTTACTGTAATGTCTACTCTTTCAACCCATATGCCATCAGAAAAGTCTTGTTTTTTTTTTTACTAAACCATTTCAACTTTTTGGATCGTAACAACTGTTTGAGTTGTGGTACTGAGAAGCTCATTTTACAAATGTGTGACATGCTGGTGAATCTTGTCTGTGATTGGACAGTTGTGTTGCAGACATTCTGAGGGGGGCTCTGTTTCTCTGCTTTGTGATAGTTTTTTTTTTTGTTTGTTTGTTTTTTGTTTTATTTTCTAGCTGTCATATATGATCTAGGAGTTATAGTTATAAAAAGTACTCATGCCAAATTCTGTGACAGGTTGGTCACAAGAGCTTTGTAGGCGGTGGGCCACCTCCTTTTATTATATTGGTTGGGGAAACTTGTAGACTGAAGATGGACAACTGTCCAGAATCACTCTTTGCATGGGCTTAAATAACTACAATTAGTACAACATATAGTTTCACCTCAGAGATTAATAAAATATAATGTAATTAAATATAATAGATCTAGTTTGACCCACTTAAAGTCTTAACAGTAGGATTGTAATGGATCACATTACTCACGGTTTGGATCATAACATGGCTTTTGAGCCACAAATCAGGGTTGACAAGAACTGTATTGTGCAGCAGATGTCCAAGTTGCTGAATGTAAGAAGCAGGGACGTGGTGATTTTTATTTTAGTTTTTTTTTTTTTTTTTTTTTTTCTTCATTCGCGTATTCATGTAGCTCTTTGTAAATTAGATCCCTAAGACCTCATTAAACTGTATTTTGTGTTTTTCAGTGAATTGTTTTATTTGGTTCACAACTAATCCACAAATGGCACTAAGTTATAAACAAAATTAAGATGACACCTTCTGTCATCAACTCAAATTTGTCTCAGCTGTTTGTTCCAAGTTATCAAAGATACTGAATTATCTAATTAAGGTATTACTGTGAAAATATGAGCCCAGTAGTGAATCTAATCATGCTCATGAGTACCTGAGATGTTTCTAACAATAGCGTTGCTTTCACCTTCTAGGTAAAGTGTACGTGTCCCATATTGTGGACTATCTACGGCACACCACCAGTCGCAGCTCAGAGGACAGCGGACTGGCAGAACTTTGCAACATGCTGGACCCAGAACAGAAAGATGTCTCCATTGATTTGGACACATACCATGCTGTCATGAAGGAGTGGATCGATGACTGCCGTAATAACGGGTACAAATACATGCTCCTGTCAGATTTTAAAAACATATAAATTTGTCAGTCTAGCTGTGGACCAAAACGTTGTTTCATTTGTGTAATAAAATGGATGTAAAGTGCAAATTTCCTACTTTTAATTTTACAGTATTCAAACTGTTAGAAAGCTTTAGAAATTCTTAACACTCCTTTTTACAGACTTAAATGTAATTTAACAAATATTTTGTCAGCCATCACTTATAAGAATTTTATTTCCTGAAACCAAACCTTTTTTGCCAGGTCTTTGCTGCAGTTATTTGTAGGCATTTCTAACTTTTATTTTTAACTTCAGCAAGTTAAATGCTGCTTGATTGGGTTAAGTTCATATGATTTATTTAGCTGCTAGAGAGCCTTTAATCTCTTTACTTTAAATGAGCAGGTTGCTTTTGTTGTATATTTTGGGCCCATGGTCCATCTGTGTTGTTAAACACTGTTCAGTCTTGATCTTAGT
This sequence comes from Zenarchopterus dispar, assembly GCA_028564865.1. NCBI lineage: Eukaryota > Metazoa > Chordata > Actinopteri > Beloniformes > Zenarchopteridae > Zenarchopterus > Zenarchopterus dispar. Next base: position 646,508 of record JAOWBL010000016.1, read on the forward strand.
CTGAGCAGAAGATGATCATCTCTACACTTTAAGGTACAAGTAACTGTTTGCAAATGAAGCATTCAGCCATCACAAAGCTTCAAAATGTTTCTCCCTTGGCACACTTCAGAAGAGACAGGTGGAGTGGCATTAGGATGGAGACTCCACCCTAAAACTAGCTGCTGTAGACAGAACTAAAAGGAAAATTGTGGGAAAATGAGCTTTGTATTATCACATTTTGACAAAAACATATCAGGCATTTCTATAAAACCACAAGAAACTGTCCCCTACATCTTTTCAACAAATGCTGTTGAAAAGAGGAATTCTACACATCAAAGACCTGAAATATACTAGTTAACAAGTGGATCCAAATGTTTCATGAAGGTTGTGCTAAGACAAGAATGGATATCATTCAACACTCTGACATATCTTTTGATCCACTTCAAATGTTGACTACAGTATATAAAGTCCTGGTTGTTGTGACCATGTTTTACATATTTTCCAGTTCCAGTAAGCTGGCAAAAAATGTATGGATAATTAACAAACCTGTACAGGCCTTGATGACAAGCTGCTGTGAGGGACCAATCCGCTGAATTGGTATCAAGAGCTGGATTGGGAAATAGTGCTGCTTTTTATGAGAATTTGAACCTGTGAGGGTTCAAAACATATGGTTTTTCTGCTACATTTATCCTTAAAACGGATAAGATGAGATGTATCTTAGGTGGATAGGAGAGCTGTAATTTGGGTTAAATAGTTAAGTTACAAATACAGATGAAATTTAAGATAAAATTTTTTATTGTTCTAGTATGTAGTAGTAGTAATAATAATAATCTCATCTGTTTATGAAGACCTTATGAACACAATTTATGTGGCAGGTAATCACTTTACAAGCCTGATTATACATAAGAGTATAGATTTTAGATTTAAGATCTATGATTTAGATCTATATGCTTTAAATTCTCACAGCGGGTCAACAATTTAAGGAAATAATTAACATCTTATTGAGTTTTAAATCATCAAAAGAAATTATTCTTGAGTCTTGATTTGTGCATTTAAAATGTTTATCCATTTTGTCTCAGGGAAGAGCCAGCAGATGACATCAACCAGGATGACTCAGTAAAGTTCAGAGACGGTGGGTCAGAATTTCAATATAATTGATATGTGATGTATGTATGTTCTGTCTGCAGTTGGTGCTCTAATATTTAGTGTTGAATGTCCTTTTTGCAGCCACAATGTCCCTGTTGCTAAATATGACTTCAGGAAGTTTGGAGGCCTTTGGAGGAGAAGCATCCAGAGCAGAATTGTAAGTAATTGTAAATAAAAATGATTCATGTCTTCATGAACACACTGAACAATTACCTTTATCCATGTCTCTGACATCCCATGGCATTGATTCAGGAAATGTTTCATTATGTCTATAAATGTATATTTTGTACATTTTCTTCCTCAGTGAAACATCAGAGCTGGTGTACTGTGTTACTGACCTCCAGATGAGCAACCAAAAGCTCCAAGAGGAGGTAAAGAAACTGAAGCAGGTGGTAGAAAGCATGGAGGAGAGCAACCAGAAGCTTGCTGAGGAAAACGAGGAGCTACGCAATCAGGCCAGAGTGTAAGACATGCTAAGCAGTTTCAGATGCATAGTACAGACACAACTTGATTTGCTGATGTAGTTTCTCAATGGGTGCAGTAATCAGCAGCTAGTACAGAAGGAGAAGATGCTGAAGGAGGAGGTGGAGGAGATGAAGGCTACTCTGAGCTGCACAGAAGAGGGTCGAGCTCGTGCCTCTGCACACAGCAAACACATGGTCAGTTAAACATCTTATGAATTTAAAAAAAAGAACTGTCTTATTTTTTTCCCACTATATTGATTGTGTTTGATTTAGATATGTTCATAGAGGGTCTATAGTTTATAATACACAGAATATGTTAGATTGAATGTACACACTAAAATGCCATTAGAACACAAAGTTCCCTGGTTTTCTTAAAAAACTGAAAATTTGGACACACTTATTTGTAACACCTGGGACTCTCTTTAGATGGTCTCCATTGCAGATAGAAATCAGCTTATGTAACATGGCATACTAAACATTTTGTCATATCCAAGCTTTCAGACTGTAAGAGGATGGACTCTGTGTTTCTCTTGTTTTAATGTTTTTCTTTTTTTTCAGGAAAGGAAGAATCAAAGTCTCATTGCTAAGATTGCATCTCTTCAGGAGGAGGTATTGCACTGACATTTTTTTTTTCTTTTTCCTCATGTCACTTTTCAGATGTGCAATAACTTCACAAACCCCTGTACAGTTTTTATTTTGTATACAGGCCATATTATTATTTTATCTTTTTTTGGTATAGTGTACATTTTTGTATATAGTATTTTGATTCTTTGCACTTTTATATTGTTTTTGAGCTACTATAACAAGTGAATTTCTCCACTGTGGGATCAATAAAGTTTGAACTAATCTGATCTAAATCAATGATCTGGCTTTACAATCAGTAGTACCCACAAATATATGTATAGTTTGTATGTGGTGTGGTGTTTTAGAAGGGTTGGAAATTTATTTGCACAAATATGAAGTTGGATAATTAATTGGAACATTCTGGTATGGTTAAAAGAGATT
>JAOWBL010000016.1:649201-694670 GCA_028564865.1 Zenarchopterus dispar
GAAGGGTTGGAAATTTATTTGCACAAATATGAAGTTGGATAATTAATTGGAACATTCTGGTATGGTTAAAAGAGATTACAAATGATCCTGGACAAATTGCAATAAATATAATACACAAACAAAGGAATGTTCCTCAATCAACAATCTAAAATTAACTATTTCCCACTTTCTTAAATGGCTAACAACTTACCCCGTATAATGGACTGACTTGCAAATTTCCATTTTTTTTCCTTTTAATGTTAACCTGTTCCCATCAAATCCCATGAAGTGTCCAACTTTGAAAATTCCTGGAATTTTGCAGCCCTAGCACTAAGTACATTGTCTTTTCGTTGTTGTTTTGTTTTGGGGTTTTTTTTCTGCTTCATGAATGAAAGAATTTGATTATCTGCTGAAATCCCCTGTGGTTCCTCCTCAGAATTTCAAGATCACCATGGAGACAGACGAGCTTCAAAAGAGAATAAAGGAGCTGCGTGACAATAATGCTGACCTTCAGGTATCTTTGCTGTATCTCTACAATTTTTATTTGTGCTTTCCTCCCCTTTATTACATCTCTGCTTTCTTGGTGCTCTTCTCACATAGAGCTCTTTTTAATATCTATCCACACTGTTGAGCCTTAGTGAAACATATGAAGTTAAATTTAAAAAAAAAAAAAAAACACCACACTTGACGGTCTGTCGCATCAAAATTACTGTTGCTTGGACAATCATTGTAGTTTATTTAAATAATTGTTTCTTGTTTTCAGGTTCAGATTCATGCTTTTGATGCTGTTATTAGTGAAAAGGAATCTGTCATATTAGAGGTGAGAATGTTGCTCTTTTAATTTAACTATTTCACTTTTGCTGTAAAAGCATTTTTTGTTACTTTTCTACATGAAAAGTGACATTGGCCCCAGCAGACCCCCGTAACCCAGCAGTTGGATTCAGCGGTTATAGAAAATGGCTGGATGGATGAAAAGTGACTGAATACATTAACCATATGTTCCAGTCACTGCTACTTTTGGTGACTTCAGTACTTTTCAGTTTTTGTCTCAAATATGAACCTGTGTTCTTTATTTACCTCCCACAGAGGAGCAGACGGATAGATGAGCTGAAGGCAGCTGTGGAGGAATACTCTGCTCTCACAGAGGTTGGTGTGTTGAACATAATCTATATCTGCTTTGGCCCATCATCATTTTATTAGTTTCTAAAGACGTTCCTTCACTGGATTCATCTTTTCTGACTTTTGTTTGCCTTTGCTTTTGACGTGTGAAGCCATTTTATATGTTACTGGTGCATTTTTGGATTAACAGTGTTGAACAAAATTTAACTTTGGGAGCAATGGCTCAAATATGTCTGTTTGAATACTGTGGGAGGGTAATCAAATAAAGTATGTTTTAGAGTTTTGTATGGGTGGTGAATATCTTATATTTGACAAAAAAAGAACAAAATGTTAATTATCCTGTAGTTCCATTTAAAACAGTTCTTTGTGTCCAGCATCAAGATTTTCAGTAGCAGTCTAGTTGTTGAGCCTGTTTGTGGGAAATAAATCACCTGCTGTCTTTTACACACATCTTTTAGCCGGTGTTGTAGAAGAAAGACAGTTTCTATAAATATCAAAAAGGCAAGAATGAGTCATGTTTGTGTTATCTCTTGTTGACTTCAGCTGTTGAGGGGGGAAAAGAGCAAGCTGGAGAGCCAGATGCAGATGATCCTCCCAGATCTGGCTGGGTAAGTGAACCTAGATTTGACACAGTCTGAATCATTAAATTTGGTGGGGGCAGTAGCGCTATTGAAGATATTGATCTTTCTCCTTGATTCAGAGCTTTCTATAAAGAAAATAGATTTTTAAAAAAGGCTGAAATTAATAAGACTGGCATTTAATATCCTTAGGTTCTTCAATTTTAACTTGGCATATTTTCTGAGTTTTCCATGTTTTCATGACTTGTCCTCCTGTCTCTCACAGGGTCAGTCTGTCCTTGTCGGTGGCTTACAGGTTGAATCAGAGTAGCTTAGGATCCCTACAAACAGAACTGGCCCTGGCACAGTCACCACTCGAGGTCAGAACCCCTTTACACTCTCATTTTCTGCTCTCTGTAGTCCTTTTCACATGCACTGTTGAAGGTGGGACTGTCATGTCTGTGTTGAAATTCACTGCTCCTTTTGTAATGGAGAACTTAAGTTGCTGAGACCAAATTGATGCAATGCTAGGCTGAGGAGCAATATCCGTAATCTGACCTTTGAAAACTTGGTGGTTTGATCCCTAGAGTTGCAGTCCATATGTGGAAGTGTCTTTAGGCTAGACTCTGAGCCCACTCAGTGCCTCTGATACATTCATCAATGTGAGAACTTGATAGACTCGGTGGAAAAGAACTGTAGGCTACCGTTATATCATTTAGCGGCTGTTAGTGACCAGAAAAGGATGATAGGCTAATTGGAAGCCAAGGAAAAAAAGGGTTTCATTTAGGTTTGTCTCTGTGTGAAAGCAGCAAACCACCTCAAGCGTATGTAAATGGGTAAAAAAAGATACGTCCAACAGAATTATGGCTGCTGTAGCATTTTTCTTTAAATTGTCTCCATTGAGGAAATGGCATGCCAATATTTCACTTTTCTTCCTGTAGTAGTCATGTCTGTATAATGCTTACAAGACAGCTGTAACTGGATGAGGACCAAATAGATAAGTTTGGCTAGAAGTCTTTCTTCTAGTAGCAGCCAAAATGTGCATCTAAATCTATACATTTGAATGCATCCCATTTTGAATATTTTCCTGTAAAAACATTTGACAATTTAAAACTTATTAGCTATGTGGCATAAGCTTTTATGGCACACCGTGATACCAGCTGCAGTTCTGAGAAGATCCTTGCCTACAGGCTGGTTATTCATCTCTCCAGTTTTATCACACATTCAGTGCACAATAAAAACCTCTGTGTTAACATTTAGTGCACTCCTTCACATGCACCACACTTGGAACAGTCCAACCTCTGTGTGTTAATCAGATAACGGTGTGTTGTGCGTGTCTTTGCTCATTCTTCTCACCTATAGCCTGCACATGGAGATGACAATTTGTCCACCACTATGAGCTATGCATCACCGCTGGATGAGACACTGGACAGAGAGGTGTTTCTGATGCTGCAGGGACCCAACCCTGAACACATGGCTCTAGAGTTCAAAAGTCTCCTAAAGAAACTGGTAACCAAGTGTGATTTATTATTGTATTTTTTCATTTTAAACCTTCACTGCCACTTCTCACAATATTGATTTTGAACTTACTGTTTTTTACTTTTAAACAGTGCAACTACTACTTGCTACTCAGTTTTAGTTGTATCACACACTTCATACACAAGGGCAACTCAGTGATTTACAAAGACATTGAGGTGAAAAGTGTTTTTGCATAATCACTTTTTTTTGTCTTTATATGCCCCTCAGAGTCCTGAAACATTTATACACAATACTGTTAACACTGACTAGCTAGAGAATACTGAAAATCCCTGTCCTGCATTTGTTTTTTTTATTTGCTTTTACAGCAATGACATGGTCCAATCAGATCATACTTGACCTTTCAGGAGAGGGTTGAGCTCAGAAAGGTTGCTGTCAAAAGTACATGCTGTGTACTATGCATGCAACTCACTATGCAGTATGCTTTTTTGTTTGCTCTTTGTTTTGTTTTTGTTTTGTTTTTTTTGCATTCTTGTACAGCAGTTTTTGTGACAACATACTATGCCAGTGCAAAATTGGCTATGTAGCTGGAATGGCCCATTGCATTGTGGGTTACAGTTAGCAAGGTCAGTTGCGTACCCCTTTTGAGTGTTTTCAAATACTATAGTTTTATGCAATTGTTTACATGCTGGATTCTACATTTTCAAAAAAAAATTAGTACATACAGAAAGAAGATACAATGGACAGTATAAGGAAGAGTAATTTAAACATCAAAACACTTGAACTTCAGCTGGTAGACACACAAAACATTAACATGCAAACCACCCAGTAAGGATACTTTAAAGTCTTTTGTTGTATCCATCAGTAATTACAAATACACCATCGATGACTTAAATTTACTTAAAATAAGTTAATTTTGATGCTTAAGTTCTTGGGATGATAACAATATTATTTGCAGTTTGAGCTTCACATCTGAGGTTTTTCTGTAACAGATAATACATATTAAAATTGAGAAATTGATGACATGCACAAAGATCTGACTACCATTGTAAAACTTCAAAATTGAGGTTGTTGGGGGTTTAATTACACGTTAAAATACTACAAGGGAAGCCATGTGAGGTTTGTGATGGTACTTGGAGTAATTATGCTTATATACTTGAGAAAAGATGCATTATAAGTTGCATTTTTTTAACACTCAATTTTCTTTATTCAGATATTTATTTAAGTGTACCTTGTGTATTTTTCTCCCAGAAAGGGGACTTCAGAGAAGAAACGGACTATATCCTATCTACAGTTAGAGGTTTGCTGGATGACGCCACGCAGCAGGACAGTAACACAAACAGCTGTCTTCAGGTAAAATGTTCTTAAACACTTTAAAATTTATTGTGTGGCCTTTTGTTGTCTTTTTAAATTCTTTCCACCTGAAAATCTTCCTAAAACTAATTAAGCCACTTTTGATTATAAAGATAAATAGACTACAAGATCTAAACAGATTAAACATGTATGTGAGAACATACAACTACCTTGTTGAAAAGACAGCATTCAAACATGGTCCCTCTTTGCCTGTGCTACAATGCATAGTGGAGTAGCAGCAACATTCAGAAACGATCATTTAAGACAGAAAAATCCTATTCACTTTATGAATTCACAATAATAACATTATAAAGCCAAACTAACTCTCTACACCTCAGCACGACTCTGCTGGAAGATGTCACATCAGGCAAAGGTTATGTGGGAGTCAGTTTCTACAAACAGTCCTAATGTTGTGCAGCATAACAGTAAAGAGGAGATGACAATTTGAGTTGATTAAGTTTTTAGTTTTCTGTCATGTGTTATCATTGGCTGGTGGCTTCCTATTAACTTTCAAACAGTTGCTGTCCCAAAAAAAGTTGAATAAGAAGAAAGCAAGTAGAGGTAGAGGACCATGTCTGATTTTAAGTCTACAGAGAGCCCTTTAACTACTTTTTGTCTGTGAATCATAACATTATATAAGGTTATCTGCTTTTTCTTCTCCCTCCACCTGTTGTACTTTTTTCTATCCTCCTTTCTGCTCTTTCTCTTCTTCCCACCCACTATTTCTCCTCTGGAGATCTCACTTATATAACTCTAAATGGCCCCATCCGTGCGGTGCCGTTTAGTCAGCGTGCTGTACCATGAGCACAACCCACTCCCCTCCTCCTTCATGTTTTTTCTCACTCACATTCTCTCTCTCTCGTTCTCTTTCTCTCTCTCTCTGTGGTTTTTCTCGTTTACCCTCCTCCTGCATTGTTGCAACTCTGCATTCATTAGCCACGTACAACAGTATAGCAGTAAACATGCCAAATGAGAAAGTAATCATTAGTTGACCTGAGCTGTGACTGTTACAAGTCTACCTCATGTTGGTGCTTCACTGAGCTTGCTGAAATGGACAGATTTTGTGTCAGTTAGGTGTTACAACTTTTTGGAGGCACACAACTCTTTACACTGTGCAGCAGGCTGCGGCCTCTCAGCCAAGCTGAAAGCTGACCCTCGGCCTCGTCTTCCTACAGACGGTGCAGGCTGAGCTGGACAATCGGAGGGCTAACTGGCTTGCCAGCCTTGACCAACTGGCTCAGTACACAGACTCGTTAGAAAAGGAGCTGATCAAAATGGCCAGTAACATGAGGAGATCACGCACTGAAATACTCCACCTGCAAGTCAGGTGAGTACATTGTTTGTTGGACCAGTTTGTTTTTACTTTAGTTTTTCTTTTTGGCTGTGGATGTGAAAATAAATGAACTGTCAAATGTCTGAGCACTATATAGACATTAGCTTAATCGGTCTTAATCTAATTTTTTAATTTGGCAGAAGTGAGGAATGAATTAAATAAGTTTTGGGGATTTTTTTCCCTCTTTCTTTCATTCTCCTACTCACTTGCGAGGATGGAGAATATATTATATTAGATCTCAGAAGGTTCTACTCTAGTAGAAATTAGCTTTCATCTATGTATCTTACTGAGATTTTATAGCAAACTACTTTGTCTTGGCTTAAGAATTTCTCCTGGCTTGTTACAACCTTCTGTTTTATAGTTCCCATGCTGACTTAGATGCTAAAATCATTTAGTAACTTCCAGCCTTTAACTTCTATCATGATGAGCAAATGACCAAGAGAGTTGTTTATGTGTGGAGGTTTTTAAACCCAGCTCATGCTTGCAATAAAACTCCAAATCCCCCATAAGTTAAAGATGAGACGTAACGGTAGAGGGACAGGAGCAGAAAGACAAGGTATTTAAAATTCCCACTGAATTGAATGGATGGCACTCTGATGAGAAGGCAGCTAGACTATTGGGGATGCAATGTTATGTTTAATAGATGCATGGCTTCAGCTACAGTTCAGTCCTGAGCTGTGACTATTACAAGTCTACCTCATGTTGGTGCTTCACAGAGCTTGCAGGTTTAGACTATATGAACAGAAAGAATGCAGACAGTGGTAAAAGTAAGAGAGGAGTGATTGCAGTGCTTTTTATCTACAGATCTCGTCCACAATATGTTACTGTGAAGGGGCAGATTGCTACCCTGAGTTTATGCTGCAGCAATCCAGTTTCTTTTTCAAGATAGTTTTATTCAATTTGAAGGGGAGGGCAGAAAAGTAGTGTTTTTAGTCCAAGGCAGAATTTTTTTTTTTTTTAAATCGTTTTCATTGGTGGGCAGCACAGTGGCTTGTTGGTTAGCACTATCATCTCACACCAAGGTTTATAGTTTGAGTCCCAGCAGGGACCTTTCTGTGTGGAGTTTGGATGTTCTCCTTGTGTTTGTGAGGGCTTTCTCCAGACACTTCCTTCCACAGCCTAAAAGCATGCATGTCAGGTTTATTGGTGATTCTACATAGGCCTTAGGGCTGAGTGTGAATATGTGTGGGGGTTGTTTGTCTATATGTGGCCCTGTGACAGACTGGTGACCTGTAGAGGCTTTAATCTCTGCCTTTCACCTGTAGACAGCTGGGATAGGCTCCACCAGATCCACAAGACCCTACATAGGAATAAGCAGGTACAGAGGATGGGTGGATGGATTTTATTGGCTAAATTTATGTAGTAGGTAGATCTAATAGAAAAAAACTTTTCTTTCCTGGAAATGCATAATAATACAGACACCTCTGAGTAATGGCCCTAGAAGTTGATTGTGTTGGTGTGATTACAAACAGAGAAAAGTCATGGCATAATGAGCTTAAGTGGTTAGCTGGTTAGCCAGGTTGACCTTTCAAGTCCTTTCAAGCTGTTTGTGTCCTGTGGATTCTAAGATTTTAAACTGTTAGTGTGCATGAACTTGAATGAATCTGTAGGATAAGTTTACAGGATGAAAATTTCATATAACCACATGGATATTTCCTGTTATCAGAGCTTCTACTGCAAATTCCAATTTGTTTTAAAACTTTACTAGTCATAAGTGACACCACATGCACTCCTCAATGTCAGACCCAAGGAAAAGTCTGAGATGGGTGTTTTTACTTGCTGGTGCTCTGTCTCAGATGACCACTCATTCGCATCCTGACCTCAATGACCACTTTGGGCCCACCTCATTAAGTCAGAGTCTGAGCTATTCCTAGATGTTAGGTTGAATGTGTGTGAATGAATTAATCTTGTGCTGTATGTGTGTCTGTTTGGATTTGTGTTCATGGAGACTGCCATCCACCTTCAGATATATAAAAAGGATAGACTGGTGCAGTATTGGACCAGAAAGGGAGAATCAGTCAGGCTGCCCAGGGTGATTCTTTTTTTTTTTTTTTTTTTTGTTCCCCCTGCCCTTCAGTTGCCAGGGTGATCTTTAAAGTTTCAGTACTTATTTATTTTTTCTCTTTAAAGAGAGAGCCATATGGAAAAGGGATTATTATAAACATAGTTTTATCTCCTGTGTTAGACTTTTGAAGATTAAGGACTGGATCTGCAAAACTAAAGTGAGGAGACTAGTACGGGGCCAGTTTGAACTGGCACTGGTCACCCTGGGCAACAGAATGGGACACTGCATGGGTCTGCGGATTGGGTATTGTTTGTTCCCTGTAATGTCATTTAGGATGTCACTGCACGTTAATGCCTTTGATAATTTTATGTGCTTATGCTAAAATAAAATAAAATAATTTTCCTTTAAAGTATAACGAGGATTTTGTGTTGCAGGGTGCAGGAGCAGGAGACCCAGAAGCGGCAGCTATGTGAGGAGCTTGAGCACCTGAAAGCATCTCAGGACAGCAGAGAGACCTCATGTCAGACACCTGCACCACAGGAAGAGGTCTGAAAAGAGGGGAGGAGGGACAGACTTGATCATGCTTAAATTTATAATCCTATTTGTAATATACAGCCTAAATTACTCACCTTTCAATACTTTTAGTTTAAATCAATTTACTTTTATATATAATGCGTAGTCAAACGTGTACCATTGTCAAAGTATTAACAAAAAGTTAAATATTAACTGGCATGAAAATTTGAAACAAGCATCAGTTTTAATTAACACGTGATTCTTTTATTTAATTTAAACAATTCATGTAGGTAGTTAAATGGTGCACTTTAAGAGCAGTGACACAACTTGTATACAGACAGATAGAGCATCTGGTAGAGAGGAGATGAGTGTGAGTTGGCGGCTGAAGTGCACATGTGCACCTCCACACACACACACATTCAATCTTAAGAGACCACACGCCTACATTGTGCTCAAAACTCATACAGTTATGCATCTCGAACGTTGCAGCGCTACTGTTTTTACAGAAATAGCATGGTGCTCAGGGTGATAGATTTACATATAAGGACCGGTTTGTTGATCAATAATGCCGTTCTATGTTTGAAATAATTTCTTTCAACGTTTCAATTTTACAGCTTTACTGTAAAATTGCATTTTAAAGCTGTGGTGGTTGTTAATGGACAGGAAGAATGTTTGTCCAGAGGTTGCTGGTTTCAATTTCCAGCTTTGAATGTTTAAACAATGAATGTTTCATTACTTAAGTGCCTGTTAAATGAGTGTTCCTGAATGAGTTATCCTGAATTTGTTTGACAGTTTTTTTGTTTTGTTTTTTCCTTAAATGGTTCTCACTCTAGACTGTTAATTTTTATTTATTCTTTTTATTTTATTGGTGTTTTTCTGAATGTATTTTGTGGTATTTTGCCTCTGTTGGACTTGTCATGTTTATCCGCATTTCACTTTGGTGTATTTTCTCTATTTTTAGCCTGAAGATGAATTGGATTGGGATGAGGAGTTTGCTCTTCAAGACCTCTTAAAAAACGAACTAGCAAGTAGGAACTGCTGGGTGCAGGACAGGCGAGGAGACAGCAGGTGTGAAGAAACGGATAACAAATTACCAGATGGTGCTGAAGAAAAGGATGGGGAGGAGAGGTGGACAATGGTGGAAACTGCAGGAGGAGAAGTGAGGGACACGTCAACTCCCCTTTCTACTGTCTCTGTGGAGGCTGAAATTGGGCAGAGAACAGAGGAAGAAGGTCAAGGTGAGTAGATTTTATTAACACATTTATTTAAAAGGCCAAAATAAATCTTAAAACCCTTATCATAACCCAGATTTAACCTAAATCTTTTGATAAATCATAAAATTTTGGTTCAGATGGTTATTTTGAGATTGCAGTTATCAGACTAGAGGTTGAGGTCGGAGCTGAAAACATTGTGGAAAGACCACAGCGCTGCTGGGATTTTAACTTTACTGTTTGACAAACATTAGTTGGTGTCAGTGGGATCAATCTTAAGCTCAGTCATACTTTTGATTCTTCCTTGAGCTGGTGGAAAGAGGACTACTAAAATATTAATACTAAAACAAAAGCTTAAAAGCACAAAAATTGTGTGTACTTTGCATTTTATATACAGTATATTATAGTTTTTATGTAAGTGTTTAAAAGGTTGATGATTTAAAAAAAAAAGGCTGCAGAGGTTTAAAAAGATTAAACTGATTAAAAAATTAGCAAGCTGAGGCTAGTCATCCATAGAAATATAACTTTTTTTTTTTTTTTAAAGTAATAAAAGAAAAAAGACAAATCTGTGTAACTGAGAGAAACATGGTATTAAATGTCCATTTAAATGCGAGGGCTACATCCTGTTTCTGCAGAAAGAGTTGGCATTCATAATACTTTTGAACCCTCTCATCATAAATATGTATAATAATCTGAGTTTTATAAAAGCTATGTTATGTAAAGTATTTGAACTGGATGCCAATTGTTCATCTGATCTAATAATACACTAGATTTAAAGGCACTGGCTCTTGTTTCTACCAGTTTTGTTTTTAATTTCTTTTGTTGTACATTTTCTGTTTTTTAAGGAAGGTTCCTTTGAGTTTTAGTCCTGGTGCTTGGTCATCTTTTGGCCTTTATGTATGTTTCTCTTTCATAACCCTCACATTTTGTTTGAGCGCATTTAAAATTTTAAAACTCCTGAGTAAGGAGAGGAAAAAAACATATTCACTCTGTTGAACTGTTTTTTAAGGTGTTTTATGATCTTTTCCATTCTTCCAGTTGTCAGATTCTTATTGGGGCCAATTTTCCAGTTAACCAGGTTTAACAGCTCCTCTGAAAGTCAACAGAAACCCTTAAGAACTAATTTGCATGTTTTGATTCCTGTACTTTTTTAAAAATGAAAATTACATGGTGGTTTCATCCTTTTTCCCCTCATCGTGACTGATTCCATACTTTTTTTTATCCATCTGTTTGATCTGAGAGGGAAACAATCCCATTATTTCCATCCATCCATTTTCTAAACCCATTGTTCCATTTCTGGGTCCCATTATTTCCCTTTTTGTAAATGTGTTTTACAGAGACAGAATGTTCAGTGTAGGATTCACTAACTTTTACCGGGCTGAAGAAGATAAATGTCATGAGTGAGGCTGCTCTTGTCTTTTTAAATGTGTTGATTATTGTTCAGTGATCTATAAGAGTTGGGAAGAACTCGATTAACTTCTAAAGCACCAGTGCAGCACATGTGCTCACTTGCTGTGAAGACAAAAACTCTGGTCCTGAAAGTTGACCCCTGCCTTCTATGGTTGTTATGGTCCTTCATTTGAAAAGGTTAAGAGTGTCAACAATTTAAAAAAAAAAAAAAAAAAAAAGTCTCTCAAGGTCCTTCTATGGCCAGGTGTACGAGTGGTATGAGGCCGTGAAGTGAGCTTGGTAATCCCCATTCCTCTGCCTGCATGAGTGGCTGACAAGCAGAGGAACAGAAAATCAGTGAACATACTAATTAAAGCCACCTTAGTTGTGCATGCCATTTTAACCCCTCTTCCTCTCTCTCAAGCTGGTACAATGGACAATTTGACTTTTTATGGTAAAGTTGCAGTTGTGTGATCATTTATCTCTGGGTTAATTAGCCATGACTCTGTGGTCAGGTAGGTTTTTTTTGCTGTTGTTTTTTTAAAATCCTTTTTGAGCCTTTTAGGTATTCTCATTTTTTCCTCATTCATGTTTTCTTTTTCTCACTTTTTATTGTCTTTACAGATTTTGCCACCTGCACAGAATCAGAGGCAGAGGGTATATGTCAACCTTTGCTGGTAGGAAATACTCATCATGTTTGGACTTATTAAACTTTTTTCTTTTTTGTCCTTTACATTAAGAAGGGCTTTAATCTGAAATTCAACATTCATAAGATATAATTTCCAATTAGATCATTTTACTTGTCTGTGTTGTTGATGAATTTAAGAGCTGGCCAATTGTTAAAATTAACTGGTGGTGACACAAATTTTATGAGTAGAAGATGATGCGATGGCATGACTTTAAGTGTTTAGGATGTGGCATCCCTTTGACTTGAACGGGTTAGTCTTTCACCAAACCACAAAAAGTCTGCTGAGAAAGGTCATAGCTCTTTGCTAGCTACTACCTGGAAAATGTTTGGTGGGTTTATTTGTTTTATGTTTTTTGTTTTTTTGTTCTTGTTTTGTTTCGGGGGGTTTTTTTTGTTTGTTTGTTTTTGTTTGGTTTTTTTTTTTGCTTGTTCTCTTCAGCAGCTCCATATAACATCACACTGCTTAAATGTGGTGGGTTGTAGGCAGGTCTGTGTTTGCAAGCAGCACAATACAAAAACATGTGTTGTTGAGTCAGTTTCCTCTTCTCCCGGTCTGGGTTGAACGGACAAAAGCATAACCATAAAGATCTCGCAGGGAGATCCTCAACCTGAAGCATCATCTCATCCCCAACCCATAACAGCATTTCACTCTTTTCCAGCAGAGAACCATCATCTCAGATTTGGGGATGCTGGTCCTCACACCTCTCTATAACACACACAGAAGTAAAATGGTCATGGTAAGATGAGGGGTGTTTTCAAACTGCCACTGTTTAGTTTGGCTGAAAGGAATCCTGATCATGAGTGCAGTTCACTTGGGTCAATATGAACACAGCAGCTATACTCTGATATGTACCAAGACCACCTGTCAATAGAGGTCCTTGTCCAACTAGCAAACTCTGATGTGGTCCATTTATGGTGTGAAAATTCCACAACCTTGACTCAAACATGTGCAGGATGTTCTGAATATCATTAAGATTAAAAAAAAAAAAAAAAAGGCTTCCTTACACAGCTGGGTGTGTTATGGTTTTTGGAAGAGTGCATCAACAAACATAAAAATGGAGCCTAACGGGGCCCAAGCCAGTTTCTTCCTTGTGACAGTCTCAATCCTGGATAAATCCAGAGGGTTGTTAGGAAGGACATTTGACGTAAAACCTACACCAATCTATGATGCAAGTCACAAATCTGATTTCCATAACAATGACCGCCACCAGTGCTGTTAACCTGCAGGGTGCTGATGGAAACTGGACTACTGTGGGTCGAAGTAGGAGGAGAGAAGGAAGGTGTGTCCATATGAATGTAGTGAAGGAGGACATGAGGGTGGTTTGAGAGAGAAGGATTCAGAGGATAGGGTTAGATAGTCGGATGACTTGCAGTGGCGACTCCTGAAGGGAGCAGCTGAAAAGAAAACAAACATGAAAAAAGGATGCAACCCTAACAATCGAACAACTGACTTCCAGCCGTGGATGTGCTTCATTTGTGAACTGTGTAGTTGACCTGGAATGGTACAAAAACACAATATAAGAAAATAAGTGGCCAGTTTCACTGTCAAAATGCTTGGTTGTTGTGATGCTATGCTTTTTAGAGTTTTGCTTCAGGCTAGTTTTTATGGACACATGACCATCCACCAAGACTGATTTTGACCAATGACAGCACCAACTGTTGTCACATGGCTTTTGGTGTCATGAAAACATTTGTAAAATCGAACCAAACTACCTGAAAATGAAACAAAGTAATCTAGTATGAAAATGAGGGGTACAAGCTTCTGCAAATTTACTATTTAAAAAAAAGTCCTAAATCCTTTTTTAAACATTTTAAAGCTAATAGTTCCATTGCATACAAGTAAAAAGGTGAATGTGCGATCATTTAACACAATATCTGTACAGACTTTGTCATTAACTCCCAACTACAATTTACTTGTTTTATTTCTTCCTTGTTATGATGTGCTGTCATGAAAGTAGATGATTAAATGAACTTTGCATCTGCATGTTGTTCTTTTGCATCACTTTTTATGTACATTCATAACGATGACAAACACTTCACATTACCTACCTTCTTCTTGTCCGTTCTTATCAACCAAACAATTTTTTCTTTTTTCTCCTTCATTTCTCTGTTATTTGCCTACCAAATATCTCTTCACATATCATGATTCACAGCCTCTGCTCGCAGGCTGCATATTTCTGCTGAAGCTGCCTGCTTCCTTATATAGAATGACAGCAATGAAACCTTAAGATCATTGAGCTAAAAGGAAAGTAGAATCCCAGTGTCTGTCATGCTTTCTGATCTCAGATGTTTAGCATTCTTCTCATTTTTTCAACTCATTTCATAGCTATGAGGTTTATGAAACTTTAATTTGTTGGACTAATGTAGCAATAATCCTGTCAACAGCATGACTGTGACAGTGAAGTTTTGATTTTGAAAGCCTTCTAAAGATAATGGTGATGGAGGTCTTTAGAAGAACCCATCACTGGTGAGCCTACTCTTTGTCCTGTCTGTCAGCTGCAGAAATGAATTTACTTCTTGTGCAGCATCTTGTCATCTGACAATGATTTGTTTCTACTGACTGACTCTGTCAGCTGTTTTGGTAAATGTTTAACGAGTGTTTCTTTCTTGATCTCATCACCCCATTCCTTTTTTTGAATATTTATTCTTTTTCAGAAAGAGGCAGCAGTACCATCGAGCGCCCACTCACATGCTGTCAGCACAAGACACCCAGAGGCAGATGCTCTTCCTGATCTGTCCCACTCAGAAAGCAGTAAGACCTCCTCCTCTCTCTCTCTCTCGTTCTGTTTTACTTTTTTTCTCTCAACTGTGAGTTGGACTGCAGCTCTAGTGTGTATTTACAAGTTTAGCCCAAAAATGAGTCTTTTCATGACTCACTTGGTATGCTCTTTGTTTAGAGGAGAGGAAGCTTTTCTAAGTCTGGTGAAATGAAGGGTAAATTTTAAAGTACAGATTATGAGCACAGCTTTATGTGATTTATGTTTTATTCTTTTAACATACACACTGAGCTGACAGTGGTGTTGAAATATATTGATGGTGACTGGGTATCCTGTGATTGGTTTATGCCCAAACCAATACATACCTGGAATACTCATGAAGGACATTGGATTTTATGACTTAAACCATTTGTTCTTGTCTCAGCAGGTCAAGGTGCAGAGTCTCCCTCCTGTGGGCCAACGCGAACTCTGAGCCCATCGTCTCAACCACACGAAACTGTCACGTCTGGTGACATCTATCCGCCAGCAGCTGATATGGTTTCTCCCAACTGCACATCGCCAAGAGCAGAGGACACAAATAACCAGAGTGAGAGGTGAGTTAATGGTTTAAAAAATGTATTTCTGTTTGCTGCGTTTGTTTAATGGATATTTTTATTTAAACAGTCACTAGGGGGCACCAAAGTTCAGAATTTTCAAAATATTTAGCACAGTAGTTTCATTTAGTGCATTAGTTTTTGTGCATAAATGGCAGTTAAAACACTTATCAAGGCTTGCACAAATTACCTTATTGATGATCTCTTCATCTTCTGATGCATTTGTTTCCAGTGACTGATCTCACACATGTGATGAAACAGAGTTTCAAAGTGGTGGTTTGCAGGATAAGAACATCATCCACTTGATAGTTATCAAGTGGATGATGTGCTTGTTTAGTAATACTTGAGTTTCCAACAAATCTATAAGAGAAAAGGGGGGAAAATGAACGTACAGCCTTTCTTGTTTTCCTGTCTGTTGCTGCTTGAAAGGGAAATTCAAAAACACAAAATACAGACATCTCCTCAGAGGTGAAAGACAGCCTCATCCAGCATCTCATGCAATTTAGACTACTTCTGCTAAATATGATGTTGTCAGGTCTTATCAATAGTCACATCAGTCACAATTAAAGTTTCGTCACTTCCTCGTGACGCTGGCCTTATTTCCTAGTCAAATGAGTGTTTTCCTCACTGTGGGAGGAGTTCAAAGGCTAATGAGTATCTTGGTGGCCATGCTTTGCATAGGCACACCTCCAAACAAATGAAGGTTGTTCCTCATCTCTTTCTGTGTCACATACTGTAGCAGCTGTGACCGATCAAATGAGTTTTGTTGGCGTCTAATGTAAAAAATAAAGAATCTGAAAATGAGGTGTGCCTGACAGTTTTCCCTTCTTTGTGGTCAGCTGCCAGCTGACCTGTGAAGATCACCGGGGAGACAAGAAAGAAGACGAAGTGCACTCAGCAGCAGCAGCAGAAATGCCTCGTCACAAGGTTAGTTGAAGAGGGGAAGTACACTGATGCAAAAAGCCCTCTGCTGCTTCTTCCTCTTTTTGTGTATCCACTCTGTGTGTCTTCATGTGTGTCTTTTGTTGATAGAGAGTAGGTGGGGTTTAAGGAAAGGGGGTTGAGTGGGCTGGCCTTGCCTAGATTTTTGTCAAAAGGATGGAAGGAAAGAATCTTCACCCTTGACATGTATGGTAAAATTAAGGGAGAAGATAAAATTGTGGAATCAATGGATGGACTGTTAGTTTGTCTTCCCTCTGTTACCAAAGGAGGCAGGTACTAAAAACTTGATATTGGTCTTAATTGATTGTGGTTAACGCTTTTGATATTGCCATCTTTACTTGAGGTTTTATAATAATTCATCACACTGTATAATGGTTGATGACGAAAAGATGAGTTCATGCTCAATAGACCTAAGAGATGAAGTTTTTAAAAGTTATACAAACTGGATTCTTAGTATTTAATGATATCAAACCAGCACATTTAGCCCCCCCACATCTCCCTTTTTTTAAAATAAATTAACTCAATATTGAGTGGTTATCTAAGTTATTTCTACTTTCATCAACATTAACTTTCTGTCTCTTGATTATTGATCTTAATTTTTTTTGTGTCTGGACCACTTAATTGTTGGAATGAGCAGTTTTCCTGCACGTTGTAAATAATGCAACAGTTTCGATGATCGTGTCCATCCACAGGTTAGATGAGCTAGTCATGTTTGAACCAAATCTGTTTTTTGCCAGCCACTTAGTAATGATGTTGGTGTCCTGCTGCCATATTGATCAAGTCACTTTGTTTAGTCACTTACAAAGTGATGGAGTGCTAGACTGCAACCCTGCTGAGTGTTTATGCGTAGGGAAGTGACCCTGCCTGATGCAGTTGCTCTGTTCAGTATTTCCACAACTCGTATTTTAAAGAAATCAAGTTTGAAGTATTTGACATGTGAGAGGTTTTAATGGGGAAGAACTGAGCCTTCCACAAGTGCACTATTATTTGGATATATTCAAATTGTAGTTTACCATGTAAATGAGGACATTTTCATGGCAATTTTATCCACATTTATCTTAGCAGTAACCAGTCGAAAGAAAATGTATCATTATTTAATCTTTTACAGTGTTGTTTGTGTTGCATTGTTTTACATAAGCTATTAAAATGACCCAATTCCCAGTTTGGGGGGAAAATGTCTTAAATCTACCCCCTCTCATATTTTTGAAGGTTGTATGCATTAGTTAATAAAAAGTTAATTAAAATAAATGATCTGGTCTTTAAGATGTAAACACATGAACAACAGAAGACATTACACCATATTGTTTTATAGACAAAAATAAGCAGCAATGCAAAAGCAGTGTGAGGAAAAACTATTCAGAAATCTTTGGATCCAATTTTAGCCGCAGTAACCTGAAGTAATCGTTTTTTCCATGACTTATCAGTGTCCCACATCCCTGTGGAGGAATGTTGGCCCACTCTTCTTTACAGCACTGCTCAAGTTTATTGGGATTTGAAGACATTCTTTATTCAGAGCTCTTCTAAGGTCCCACCACAGTGTTCTCATTAAAGTCTACAATGATTTGGACAATAATGTCTTGATTTCTTGTTCACTTTTGCCTGTTCAAGATCATAACTCTGTTGAATGGTCAGATTTCCAAGTTTTAGGCTTCTACACTTGACTTCCTATTTGCCTCCAGAATGCTTTACTCTAAAATACTGAAAACTGGTATCAGAGGAGTTCAGCTGACTGCAAGCTGCCCAGGTCCTCATCCTTCTGCTACCATGCTTAAGTGGGCTTAACGTGTTTTGTTTTTATCAAATCTGTCGCTGTGCATTGAAGTCCAACGTCTCTACTTAGGTCTTGTTCAATCAAAGAACATTGTTCCAAAAGTCTTGTGGCATTTTTGAAAAGCTTTGCAAACCTAATCCAAGCTATCATGTTCTGTTTGAAAAGAAGTCGCCGTCTCCTGGCAGCCCTTCCTAACAAGCTATACTTGCTTCAAACTGTGCTGTCATGAACTTCGACAGTTGAGATGTCGACTGAGGCCTGCTGAGTCTATGATGTAGCTCGTGAATGATTTTGCAGTTTGCTTTTGAGTATTGCACGATTTGAGTATTGTGGTGACCACTGATCCTGGGAAGATTGGCAAATATTATTTCTCAATGTAGAGTAATGGATTTCTAAAATTGCCTTATAACTATTCCCAAATTTACATCCAGCAATATTTTTTTCCCAAAGATAATTGTATGTATCTTTCCTTCTTATCATTGTCTTAGCACAAATCCAACTAATCCAAACCAGCAGTCTGTGGAAACCTCCATCTGTGGATCAGTCATTGAATCTCAGATTCAGGAAGAACAATGAAGGTTCCTCCTTGGTCATATAGACCATATATCCTTGCTAGGGTCCTGGAGGGAAACTGGTTGTTGGTCCAGCCAGTTCACATGTGTTTTGTGGACTTGGAGAAGGTATTCAACTGTGTCCATCAAGGTCATGAATGGGGGTTCTCCAAGAGTCCGGGGTACGGGATCCGTTACTATGGGCAACTCAGTCCCTGTACAACAGAGCTAGAATCTGGTTCACATTGTCAGTCAGGAGTCAGATTCATTCCAGATGGGAGCTGGATCCCATTGGGGCTGCCTTTCGTCACCAATTATATTCATAACTTTTATGAAGCCAAAGCGTGGAAGAGGTCCAGTGTGGATTCAGTGGTTGCCTTTTGCAGATGATGTGGTCCTGTTTGCTTCATAGAGCTATGATCTTCAGCTCTCTCTGCAGCAGTTCACAAAAAAGTGTGAAGAGGCAAAGATGAGAATCGGCACTTCCAAATCTCAGACCATAGCTCTCAACCCTTTGACAAAAAGGTTGAATGTTCTCTCCATGTTTTGGAGAAAGGTAGCTGCCTCAGGTGGAGGGATTAGTTTCTCTGGGTCTTGTTTATGAGTGAAGCAAGAGATTGGCAGGCTGATTGGAGTGGCGTCTGCAGTAATGCGGACCCTGTACTTGTCTGTTGTAGAGAAGAGAGTTGAACCAAAAGACCAGGCTATTTACTAGTCGACCTGCAGTAAATTTCTATTAACTGTGGTTGTCAACTGTGGGTAGTGGCCAAAAGAGTAAAAATGTGGGTACAAGCAGCTGAAACAAGTTTCCTCAGCAGGATGTCTGACTCTCCTTTACAGAAAGTGAGAAGTTGAGTCTTTGACTCAGGGTAGAGATGCTTCTCCTCCACGTCGAGAGGAGCCAACTGAGGTGGTTTGAGCATCTGGTGCTGGTGTCACAATGTGTCCTGGTTGGACACGAAGACCTGGAGGAGGAGGTTGGGAGGAGATTGGACCTTGTTTCCCTGTAACCTGAATTGGGAAAAGTGGGATGGGTGAATATGTAGACAGATGGCTTTTTCTTTTTGACTTAGCTATTACTAAATAAATAAATGGCACTGTTGAAATTGTGATGTTTTCAATAAAGTTTATTTACCCAACATTAGGAGCTGGTAAGGAGATGATGTGCATTATTCATTCAGAACCTTGGAAGGTTTAATAATCTGACAAATTTACTTTTTCCCTCTTTGTTATTGTGATTTCCCATTCAGTATGTTTTACTTTGTTACTTATTAGATGCCGTTTTGAACATAAAATGGTACTGAAGCCTCAAGTTTTTTTTTGTTTTTTTTTTTGTTCATAAAAATGATAAAGCAGATCTATTTTGAGACATATCAAAACAGATACGATACACCCTCATTACACAAGATCCCACAGTACTGCTCTCAGTGCTCACCTTGCTCCAGTTTGTGCTCGTTCACACTGCTGTGTTTGCACGCAAGCCGCCTCCACTACTTAGCATTGTGCCAGTGTTAACTGAGCACCCTTTTCAGCCACACACACACATGCACACTCTCACACACTTTTAGAGCTGTATAACTCTCTCTTGTAGCTCTACATTATATAAAGAATCTGCCCAATCTCTCTCATCACTCTGCAGCTTATAGCATTTCACTGCCATGGGACAGGTACGATGTATGTTTGTGGCTGTCCTCATTCCTTGATTTCTGAAAGATTTTTAAACTGTTTTGTTTTTCACACTCTAATTCCTTCCTTTCTCCCCTTGCGGTCCATTTTAGAGCCTGAGTCGGGACAATTCAGGAGACAGATCAGCAGCAGCTGAAGACAGGTGAGTTGGTTTTTACTGTCACCAGTTAACTTTGTGATGAACGCTAACTCGGAGGACCCAGTCTTCTTTGGGAAACTAGTGTTTTTAATTCTCCAAATGCTATAGTTTTGTGTAAATGATAAATGTACTTTTCAGCACAAACCTGTTACCTGTGCTGGTGGAGGAGGAAGAAAGTGTGCAGGACAGTGCAGCTGAAACTCCAGCCGTTTCAGCCAGTCCAGCAGGTTAGAAGGAGGAAAATAAATCCTCAAATGCATGAAGGCGAAAGAGAGAGTGCATGCAAGCATTCCCAGTTTCACGCCTTCTTACATGTGTGTGTAACTTTGGTCACCCACTCACTAACTCATTTTTTTTAAAGGGACAGATCGGCTCGCCAGCAGAGAGCTGACCATCTTGTCTGACAGCAGCTCTCCTCAACCAGGATCGTCCCTCATGAACGACAGCCAATCAGGGAGCAAAATGAGCAACACAAACTCTGACTCCAGCCATCCAAAGGTTAGTAAGGCCAAAAGAAACTCCCTTAAATACAAAGGATGTCGTCCTGTCCCATAACTGTTTGATAAGTAGCTTCTCAAAATAATGAATTTCATCTGTCTGGCTTTGATGAGAGGATTATTGATTTCTGTGTGGGCCTTTTGCCGTGTTGTTCTTTTTAAAAACGCTCCTGAAAGACAATCTTATTGAGCTTCCCCTTTAAGCTCCTTTCATGTATTTTTTTTTTCTGTGTCTAATGCCACAGTTTAAACTAAATATCCTTGGAAGAATGCATCTAAAAGCAGCCTGAGTTATTTGGCAAACTTTCAAGGTCATGTTGAGATTAGATGGTGCTGTTAATATTAAATTCCTTTGTCTGCAGTGAGACCATGCCACTGGTGTCTTCTAAATGTTGAGAAATGTTGTCTTTCCAGCTATGTGAGTGTGTGGCCATGTGAGTGATTGTGTCTGTGAAAGAGTGGGAGGGAAGTAGAGTCCCTTAGTTTGATTTCAGTTCTACACAGAATCAGATCATTTTGAGTCAAGAGAAAGTATCCTCCTAGCTGATTTGAGCCTTAAATTCCTCTTCATTATGTAAATTATAGCAGAGGATAACGAGTGGTGAGGGAAAAATGGATGATGAGATGAAAGTTAGAGAAGAGGACTTGGAGGCAGAGATGGTGGTGATTATGCAAACTTTGCAGGAGCTGTTGCGCAGCTTGGAGGCTGCTGTGGAGAACACGGCTCAGGATGAACAAAGTGAGACCAGCATGGCTACGGAGAGGGAATGTATGTGTTACTTATTTGTTGTACAATAACACATGTGAAATCATTTTACTTTCTTGCACTCTAAAATTCAGTGATCCATTTTTAATTTGTTGTCCAACAATTTACCTGCTTATCATTTAGCTGAGACATCGGTCATCTCTGACACCAGTGACGCTGTCAAAGAAGACCGGAACAGGTAAGCCCATGATTGACAGCTGTATATCCATTATAGTTTGTGTTTTCTTTTTTGAATCTTCCTCACAGACTCTTCATCATTATTTCTTTGTCCACAGCTCATCACCTAGTGACAAAGAGATTGAGGTATGTCTTCCACTTGATCTTGCAGCTGTTTCTCTCAAGTAAGGAAAATAAAGGCTTTTTGAGGACAGTTTTTGAGCATTTTGTTGTAAAAATACACCTGGAGATGTCTGATTTTCAAACATATTACAAACTTACAATTGAAATATAAATAGTAAAAATGATTTTGACTTTATTAGCTATTAAAGGTTAATGGATTTCTTGTCTATCCAGATTGGTGACACTCTTTTTAAATCTTGTTTTATAGAAACAAGTTTGGATGTTTCATTCTTTAACTGCTGTACCTTTTCTACTAGTGCATCATCTTCGATAAGGAAGAACTTAATCAAGGAAGCAGTCACAGTGTCTGCAGCTGGCACATTTATACGTGACACTGGGTGCCAGAAAGTAAGAAAGCCTGTCCTACTTTTTTTTTTTTTTCTTCCTCCTTTCTCAGGCAGAGTTCCAGCGTCTGGCGCTGGGCTTCAAGTGTGATATGTTCACTCTGGAGAAGAGGCTCCGGCTTGAGGAGAGGTCACGTGATCTTGCTGAGGAAAATGTACGGCGGGAAGTATCCAGCTGCCAGGGCTTGCTGCAGGTATGTGACCAAACACAGTGTCATTATCACTTGACATCAGAATTTTGACTTTAAGGAGAGAATTTTATCTTTCCTGTCACACAAAAGTTAACCTTTCATCTTTTTTAGCGTTACACGCTGAATATTTGTACTCTATTTATGTCCACATTGCTCACTATTTTTGGTCGGCAGAGTGCACAAAAGTATTAGTTCAGTTGTGTAATTCTTGTCAGGCAGACCGCTGCTTGCTTCCTGAAAACATCATTGTGTTGTGGAGTCCAATTTATATTATTTGTAAAGCACTACTTCACAAAAGTAATCTTAATGGACCTTACAAGTTCAGTCCAAGTCCAAATAAAAACACCCCTGTTAAGACCAATTAAAATATAATTACATTTAAATTCAGTTATTGCTGTGATTATTTACCTGTTTGTTTTCTTGAATACTATCTCAATGTATTGTCAGGCTCTGACTCCTTTGTGTGAGGATGATGGCCAGTCCATGGAGATCATCCAGAGGCTTCAGAAAAACCTTGAAATCCTCATACAATCAATGACCAGAGTTTCCAGTCGCTCAGAAATGTTGGGAGCGATTCATCAGGTCAGCTGAAAACTAACAGTCTGTTCAAGTGTATGTGTATGTATGTATACACACACACACGTGTATATACATGCATACATACATACATACAAAAATCAGCTTTTTAATCTCTGTACTTACAAAACTAACTGTAGTCATGATGATGAGCGGAGCTTTGTGTGCGTTAACTTAAGGAGAATCGTATCGGTAAAGCTGTGGAGGTCATGATCCAGCATGTGGAGAACCTGAAGAGGACGTACACCAAGGAGCACGCTGAGCTGCTGGAGCTGAGAGAGGCCCTGATGCAGAGCGAGAGGTCGTTTGGATCACAAACAGAAAAAGGTTGCACGTTACACACTCAAGTGTCTCTAAAGTTTTCAGAGTAATTCAATTCATTTAATTTTTTTTTCTCAACATTACACTATTCACAAGAAAAATAATTTGAAGGTACTTAAAAAAGAGTAAACAAGTTCAAAACAAGGTCAGTGAAATACAGTGTGGTAATCCTTAACACAGATTATTTAGAAATAAAATAACACACATGGGTCCTTTTAAAATGAATCGCTGCATTTGCAGTTGTGATCACAGGAAGCTTGGTATTAATGGCAAACTGATAGGTTGTAACATAAATACAAACTTGATATTATACATCTCATCTCTCTAGTTTGCAAAATAAAGATGCACATTTTGTACACATTTCACAAAAAAACTATGTTCTTTTTAGATGACTTCCGGGGCAAAAAGCAACCTTCACAGTACTACAAGGTGCTTTTCATCCTGCATCATTCACTCAAGATTTTTATTTGCATTTGTTGTTATTAATGTAGGACCCTAAAATCTTGTGTTTGTCTCCTATCCACAGTCGTCAGCCAGGCGGAGCAGCATAGCGGCGATCCACCGTACTGGTGGCAGCAACATGCACTTTGATATGGTGAGAATTGTTTTGGGTTTTTTTTTTGCTTTTTTTTCCCTCTCTTCCTAGTCGTCAAAAGTTGTACAGTTTTGTCATGACAGAGTTTTTAAATGGTTTATCCAGTTACAGAAACATGAATCTTGATTTTCATGCAGTCCATAAATGACCTTTTCAGACATTCACTCTGATGGTGTTTTTAAAGGAGATTTGTGATGCTCCTTTTCTCAGTGGGGTTCAATGTCCTGCCCAGTGGCACTTCAAAACTTAACGGGACCAGAGATCCACCAACCTTCCAGTTAGAGGACAAACTGACCTACTGATCCCAGGCTGCCCCAAAAGCTTGCACAAATTCCCAAAGTATTAAGAAATTGGTCTAAATAACAGCCATGTTCCTACATTTGTTCGTAGCAGCTGGATTTACTCCCCTCTTCCACAGGGTGGGCCTGTTTTTAAAACCAGGGTTAATGCTTTACCTCCTGAAATGCAGCAATGACATATTTTCTACACACTTAGGAATGCTTTCTGAACTAAATCACATCTAGTATCATAATATGAAGTGATCATATCAAGTCAGGTCATCAACATGTTTCAGCTTGTAAGGCCCGCTGAGATCGTCAGTGATGTGTACAGGTGTTGCTGCAAGTCTAACCTGAAAACATGACTGCGGTTAAACTACCAACCAACCACAGTGAACCTCAATATGTTTTAAAAAAAGTTGAATTAAATTTTTTAAATTTAAAAGTCTGATTTTTCTCTTCAGATTAAAACACAAGATGGTGCAGAGGCTGAAGCAGAGAGGCTGACCAGGCGATCTCCATGGTAGGTGACTGAGTGTCTCACTCACATGCCTTTTTTTCGTCATTTGTTTTTGTTTATTGAATGAACTATCGACTGAGTATTCATATTAAGCAAAATTAAAGATGTGTATTATCAACACTGAAAGGGCACAGTGATTAAATTCCAGGCAAGTGGACTGTGAAGTTAATGTACTTTATATTCATGCAGTTCCATGTGTTGTGTGGGCTGTGGCTGTTCATTCATGCCACCAGGGCTTGGTGTACAATGACTTGAGGGTTGTTGTTGTTATGCCCTTGTGTGATAACGGTGGTTTCCAGGAATGTGGCGGGGAAGAGCATGACACGTCCCCCACTAAAACGGTTTGTTAGCTCTGCGGCCTGGGTTGACACTGAAGAGCCTTCTGACATGATGAAGGGGTAAGATGTGCCAAGGCCATGGATACTTCACTGACTGCGTCACACAGGTCCTTTCACAGCAAACCCTTATGCATAAAGATGGAAGCTGTCAGGTGTGACATCATCATTGTCTGTCCTAGAAGGCTCCAGATATCTGCAAAATCCTGAGGGCTATTTTTATTTGGTGCAATAGAATCAACTTTTGTTTTTCTACAAAAAGGCACACAGATATTTTTTCTGTATTTTATTCCTGAGAGTGTTAAATGATTGGCAGTAATCAGTGTTGCTTGGTTGAAGTTTGTCACCAAACAAACTCAAAAGGAGAAAAAGCAGTGACAATGACACCAAACACTTGGCAGTTATCTTTAATGCATCTGGCCCATCTTCTGCATGGGAAAGTGTCTATCAGAAGCCTTGTTTTTCTTAAATCAAACAGTTTGTTTGTGCATCTTTTTATGAGGAAGCAAGCAGGTGGTGTGGTTTATTTATTTGTTGTAAAGCTATTAAGACTTTGCCTTCTACACATGTACACAGGTATTTACAATCCATTATCAGGTCTTTAAAAGTTAATGCCAGTTGTTTGAACATCAAAAGTAGTGATAGCCCAAACAAATATTTAAAGCTTTTATTCAAATAGAGTAATATTCATGCTATCCAAACACCTAAAAGATTGTAAAATTGCTTTGTGGCTTCATGCTCTGATATTGAACTTTGTAGTCTGCTTGGCTGGGGAATGCTGTATCAGATGTGGATTTTTAGTCATGATTGCATATATTTAAAAATTAAAAACTTGGTGTAATTTGCTCACTTCTTCAGGAGTGTGTGCCTCTGCCTGCTTGTCATAGGTGGACCTGCATGATAAGTGTGCATGTGTTCACAAATCCACTGTGGTCATGTAGATGCACTTGTGTATGAATAAGCAAATGAGCAATGTGTTTGTGAACTCCTCACCATGCATGCCCACAGGATGGCCTGCAGCAACACAAAGTACCAGTCAGAGGAGGAGCAGAAGGAGTCAGTCCCAGAAAGGAGGTCAAGTCTCTCTGATCTGGGCCGAAAATTCACCTCCCTCATTCAGCCCCTCAAGACGTTAGTCCAACCAAAAGCCCACGGCTAGCCTGCTGCAGCAGCTCTGTCTGCTGGCAAAAACTAAGATACTTCCTGCATAGTGAAAGAGTTTACCACTTATCTCCACTGGGGTTCCAGTAATTTGTGCCTGAATGTTTCCTGTTGTTCTTTACTGTAATGTTTTAACGTCAGTGACTGAGTGGTTATGCTTCTCAGTCCCTGTTTCGTATTTTCTACTTCATGAACAGAGTTAGCATTGATTATATTTCTATAATGTGTAATGATGAGCAGCATCAAACCATTGGAGCCTCCTAAGTGGTGAAACTCTTTCATTATATGATTATTTCTGTTGGACCAGCTTCTTTGCTATCAGGATTCAACTGCTTCCAGTAATTTAACAGGAATTAACAATGTTCTTCAGTGGTTCACTGGCTTCAGATCAATGTTCGTCAGTGTGACAAGTGATCTTTAAAACTGTGATTTGTGTCTGGTGCATGGAGCTCAGTTGTGACTTGTTTGTGCAAAGCATCAAAAAGCCAGTTACTCTTTACTGGGCTTAATCTTCTGTCATTTACTAACAAGTTCAGCCACATTAACATTTTTTGCACACTTGGTTTTAATTTACTTTTGGGCTGTGTCTTTTATTTTGAGATCATAATGTGTTCTGTACTTTCCTCTCCTCTTTCCTCCCTCTACATCTGTCAGGAATCAGGATGAGCTTTTTGTAATGCTGTAAGTGCGAATGAAGGAAGAAGAGTACAAAGTGTGAAATGCCTGTAGATAAATCTACATTTATGTCCATGTTCTTATCCATCTCCATGCCAGCTGACATTAACGGCTGCTGACAACTTCTAGGTTATGATTGTTGGAATGGTGTTGCTTCTTTAACACAATCTGACAGAAAGGCTTTAAAGTATTCTCTTTGAGGTTTCAGCTAAGCCAAAACTAATTTACTGCTTGCCATCTATTGCACAAGTTACCACAAATGACTTATTTCCTTTCCTGTGATAACTTCCTCTTATCACAGCTCATTTTTGGTAACTTAGCTCACTTGCTTTATATGGTAACGTTTTTCTTTTCTGTATTCATTCACCTTTCATGTCACATTTTTTGTTTTTCCTGAAGTAACTGTTGATTTTCCAACCTGCAGTCCAAGCCCTTCATCCACCCCAACATCGACAGATCCAGGCGTAGTCCAGCCTCTGTCCCACAGCCTGACCAGTTCCCGAGCAGCAGCTGTAGCTGTAGCCAGAGGAGGGAGGGGGCTCTGGCTGTGGCTGGCCATTGTGGTGGTGCTCGCAGGTACTCTCATTTTATTGGTATTTGCATTAACGCTACTATGTAGGGCTTTAGATCTGATTCAGATTAAATCAAAATTTGGAAAATTGAATTAGTAAATCACCGAGGCTGTCAAAGATGGTGTATATAATTAGTACAATTGCAAAAATTTAAAACACAGCTGCTTGCTGATTTTATAGAGTTGTACTGACCAAGTTTAACAATTTTTTATTTTTTTAAAGTGTTGGAGGGGGAAAAAAACTCAACTGCAAAATTATGCTGTTTCCATTAAGTCCTGTTATGCAAGAATGTTTTATTTTATACCATAAGAAGTCTGTCCAAGAATAATGGTGATGGATGGCTGAAAAATACGTAGGCAGCTGCAACACGTTGTCGGTTACTCTTTTATACGTGGAGATGATCATGTCTCAGAGATTTCAGGATGTGAATCATTGTGATTTATGGAAGAAACGGGGGATTCAAACCTGGGGAAGACTTGTACAACTTATGAAATATGCAAGGCATTAGAGCTTTTTTATTTCTTTGCAATTTTGTAAAATAAGCTACCTTGTTACAATCGGGGCCGACAATGAAACATAACATTGTACAAATGTAATAATCACACTAACCAAACACATAAGTTGTTGAAGCATAGCATTTAATTGGAAACTTCAAGGAAGGACCAGTTACAACCTAAAAGCAGTGATGAAACATCAGTCTTGAAGAAAAGTAAGTCTTGTCTTAGAGGAGTTTTTTTGTTTGTTTTTTTTGATAGAGATATACAGCTAAGAAGGATTCAAAACATGTCACAATCCAGTTACCATCACAAGAGGCAACGCCATGAATCATAAACATTTACAGCAGTACCACAGCTCACTGTACAACAAATGGAAAAGGTTATGTGTAACTGCTGATGTTTCTTCTAAATCAGTGAAACAGACGGTGATTTCTGAGTTGTTTTTGACAGTTTTTGGAAAGGTGGCTAACTGAGCCACAGCTAATCAACATTCACTCTAATCAAGAGTGAATATAGCAAAAGAAATATAGTATTTCAGAAGAAATTGCATTCATGTATTTTTCTCTAAACAGTCCAGCCCTAATTTTAAGATCCTTTTTTTTTCTCTTTTACCTTTTAAATATTACAAACAATATTTACAGGGCTTCAGTAAAAGTAGCCGTCATTTATGAATTAAAGTCTTTTATCAAAAAGCTTTTCACATTTAATATTCTGACAAGACTTTTCTTAGGTCACTAGAAACCTGTCACCAGCATTACATTACTTTAGTATTGTAAGTGCAAAAATTATGTTGACCCTGACATTTATTCTATGACTTTTACCAGGTGTCCAGCAACTAATCAGATAATTGCTGAACAGTGGCATTCGTTTAATGGACTTTTTGGTCTATTTTTCTATGTTTATAACAGTTTGAGCTCTGAGAGGACAGTGGCTTTTCCTTCTTTGCTTCATTAAATTTTTGAGTCAAAAATTTAACTTGGTCATTCCAAAACACTAATTTTTACATTCATTTAATCATTGTTTTGCAGATCTACTTTTGGTTAAAGACAAATAATGTGAACACTAGATGGTGCCAGAGAGTTCCCCCTTGAATAAAATACAAGAATTTAACAGATTATTTAGTCTTGGGTTAATAATGATATATTGCAGGATTAAACTGAGTTTTTAAATTAATAACTTGCTGTTTCTGCTATGAACAGGTCTCCTGGCACTGCTGGCCAGCCTGGTGATGCAGCCAGCAGCGGATGCTGCACCCATAGGGACAGGGGACTCATGGATGACCATCCAGCAGCTGTTGTGGCCCTACACAGGGCTTCGGCACAATGGACAACCCCCTGTCTAGCCTGAGTCCAGTAGGAATAGTGCTACTGTATATCAGCCTTCTACAAGAGTGTGTCTGGGGTGGGTGGGGAAGAAGACTAAACACAACTCTGGAGGAGAGGCTGTTGGGATGTTTACCGGTGCCTAAAGATTCCTAAATCATTGCATTGATGGCACAACCCAGGCCTCAAGGGGGTAGTTAACCCTTTGGAGGACTTAATGCATCACATCATGTTTGCTGAAATAGATAGTCTGTGTGTGCATGCATGTGTCTGTGTTTACAAGGCAAAGCAGTTGGGCAGGCGGTGACGGTGTCTTGCAGTGAGCCACGACTTTGACACATTATGGAGTTGTCAGTGCTGCTGCTGGTGGTGGTTTGCCCACCACAGTCTGTCACATCAGGTTTAATGAGTCATTAGAGCTGGCACAACACCAACTAATCATGTTCCAGCAGTGGAAGAGTGATGGCACAGACAAGTCTTAAGGAGCCCTTCAGCTGTGCCACACCTTTTTAAACACATTTCATCTTGTTGAGGATGCAGTGACCTGCCAGCCTTTTAATGACATTTTATGTTCATTTCCTCTTTGGTTACAGAGGACATTTTATAATGTGTCTAAACACTGGCAATAAAACTTTGATCTTATGTGTTCATGAAATCTATATTTATGAATTTAGATTTGAGTGGAAAAGTGTGTATTTGTTAAGTTATGTAGAACCATTTTAAAGTGTGGACACACCTTAATTGGTAGGTATCCAACTTTTGATTGGTACTATAAAATCTACTTGTTACAGTTTTAACACCAAAGTTTTGTTTTTATTTCTTTAAGCCCTGTGATTGTCAGTTTTGAGTTTCATACACTTTTGTATGTTCCAAAGATGAAGCGTGAATCTTTGCACAAATAAAGTAGCCTATTCTACAATATATATTGTCTTTTGTGCATCCAAATGTACATTTGAGTACTTTATTTGAGTTCATCAGGCTAATCTTGCTCATCATATTGAAAAAACCAGGGGTCTAGTGGCACGAAGTAAATACTGTACAGTGTCAATAAACAGGTAATGGGATTTTGTGGTCCCGGCTAGTCCATCAGGACTCATGTCGTCCTGCAGCATGTGAATGAAGGTCGAGTGAAAGTCACTTCCAGGACAATGGTCTAGAGAGAAGGCTTCACTTTCCTCAGTAATCTCCAGTTTTTTACTCCTCTGAGCATCTATCAGGTACAGAGACCACGAATCTTCAGGTACAGGCGTGGGAGCTTGGTGTTCACACGCCTGACAGGAAAGAAGTACAAAAAAAGATACAGAAGAATACATTTGTTTTAAATGTTGTCAAGTCTCATTCTCTCCACTCAACTACAATCATATAAAACAATATAGCTCAATTCCCACCCCCCATGTTTTCAAGCTCCCAAACTTGTTGCTTTACATTTCTGTAGTTCATGGGGAATTAACTTTTTCACATTTAAAAGGAAACTTAAGTAAAATCCAAAATCTACCCGTAGGACCAGATTCCTGTATCCACTTTTGGTATTCCACTTGCTCCATGAGAAAGCACAGGCAGAGGCAAAGAGGGCCATCTGTTCATAGGCTGCGTGTTCTGTGTGTGGGTCCTGAAGAACACAGAAATCACACAAACTGTTGGAAATCTTGCACTGCAAACCGATGCTAACTGTGAGGATGAATCATCAGTGCTGAATAATTCATTCTGTTCTCCATGTACATAGTTAAGTAGTGTGGATCTTTGAGGTACTGTGGCACTTGAAATGAGTGGATTTAGTGTGCAAATATAAAATGATATGTAGGAGTTACCACCCAACTTTAAAAAACAATCTTGGTCAAATCTGGGAAGTTTTGTCTCCATGTTTAGCTCTAATTTCTAAACTTGGGGTGCACATCTGCTCAACATGTTAGCATTGCTGAGTGTTTTATAACCAAATACAGCAAAAAGCTGTCTTTATTCCAGTAGTGTTTTATTCTCTTACTAAATTAATGAACTAAAAGATGCAGACCTTGGTATGGATGCTGACATATTTGTCTGAGTGCTCATTCACAAAGATGTTGATCCCTGCGTTAATCATGGCTTTCTGCAAGACAGAAGCAGTCATCCACTTTCCCAGGAGATGTGACAGGCCTCTCTTCTGGTCTGTTTGCAGCATGCACTGATTACCCTGTGAATCAAGGACAATTATAAACAGTAAAAGTCAGGTTACTTTTCCCTTGATTTTTATTTTTCAGTTTCTTGCCTGAATGCTGATGCTGAGGTTGACGTGAGTCCCCTTGATGGTGAACAGGGCAGAGTCCTGACCCACAGATTGAAGCTCCCAGCTCTGAAAGGGAAAGTTGATATACGTTTCCTGTAGCAGCACAAAAGGTTGAAATGACTCCATCTTGAAGGAGATTTTGGATTCAGCCTCCTCAAACGTAACGTCCATGATGCCTTCTGTCTTCCACTGCTTTCCTATGGGCAAAGCCGCTTACTTTTTTTTTTTTTTCAAAGCCAGACCAGACATTTTGAAACTTTATTTTCCATGCTTATACACAGATCTGTACAGTGTATGTATTACTCTCCGTACCTGCAGCATCCCAGCAACCCACACGAGGAGTTTCCAAGAAGACGACACAGTCGAGCAGTATCACAGACACGCCAACAGGGGGGCAGGTGAGATGCTCATTGTCTTCTAAGTCGGACTTTTCTGTAGGGTAGGGGAACACCTCCAGCCCTGTGTCCAGCACCTACAAACAAAGTACTGGTAGATGAGCACAGGTGAACTCCGGTTTAGTGATGAATTTAATAAGGGCAGAAGAGCTCATTTCTAGTCACCTGTCTAAATTCCCAGACTTTTACACGGATAGCTTGAGGAGGGAGGTGAAACATACCGCAGTAGAAAACCCCACCCAGTGGCGTGAACTGCATCAGATCTATCACTTTGACATCACTGGCTGGCCTTATCAACTGGGGACCAGTTTGGTCAATCTCAGCTGAAAAGAGATTTTTTTTTAAAAAATCATCCAAGAAAAAGAGGAGCTGTTTTTTTGATGTGTCTTTGAACAAGTTATGTTATTATTTACAACATTTATAAAATGTGATTGAGCTAATAACACACAAATAAGGCTTAACTGAACAGACCCATTAAACATAAAACAGTGCTGTAGGAAGACAAGTGAACCCTCAGACTTGATGGTTGGTTAACCCTCCCGTGGCAGTTATGACTCCGAGCAAGCACTTTTGGTAGTTCTTGATCAGACCTACAAAATGTTCAGGAGGATTTTTTTGACCTTTCCTCTCAACAGAATTGCTTCAGCTCAGGCGTATTTGTGTGAACATCTCTCCTAAGCCCATAGAATTTTTTTCTTTTTTTTCCCTTAAACCATTCTGTGGTGGCTTAACTTTGATGCATGGACTCTTCGTCCTGATGCATCATCCAAATTCTACCAAGCTTCAGCTTTTTAGCGAGACATGGTTCTCAGCAGCAGATGATTCAAATGAAAGGGAAAGTTGCATCTTGGTGTCTTTTATGAAAGCAACTATAAATCCCATCCCTAAACTCATGAAACAGTTGCACTCAAGGCATGGAAGCTACTAAATCCTAACAGCTTTTGTTGAAGTTTATGTACACACCGAGTTATTCCTTCAGTGCTGTGAATGCTGAGTTTAAAAAAGGCACCATAAAGTGTAATTGTCTTAACAACTTAGGTACAATGTGTTTAGATTCAGTGAAGATTACCTTTTATGGCAGACTAATGGTTTTAAGGGAGTTGCATATTTTTCTCTTTTTTAAGTAACTCGGACTGTGTTTTTAAAAAAAAAAAAAAAACTTGCAATGTCAAGAAATGCCAAGCTGAGCATCTTACCAGAGAGTATCTCCACCTGTGTTGGTATCTTTGGACTTTCTGAAGCCTGTGGATTGGGAGTGCCCTGTGACAGTGTACAGTGTGAAAAGAGTCAGAATGAAGGTGTGGAACTTGATAAGGGAAACCAAAAGTAAGGAGTCAGCTTTTCCCCTCACCTTCTGTCCTTCTGACCCTTGGATGAACTGCACCCCATCCTCTACTTGCCGCTGCTGCACATCACCATCCTTGTCTACACTCTCATTTTCTTTTGTCTCCTCATGCGCAGTTGTCCCCTCACCTTCCAGATTTTCTATGGCTACTGTCACAGATTTGCTACGAGACAGAGAAGAATACAGAACAAAAAGTATGAGTATCAGTGGTGTATGTATGCACTAATATATGTACTAGAAAACAATTAGACCTGGACCTGGGAGGGTGGATTACTGGATGAGTTATCTTCGCCAGCATGGATAGATGGTCATAGCTTGTATGGAGGATCCGCACAGCAATGCTGCTCACAGCCAGCTGCTTGGGAAGCTCAAAGCTAAAACCTACCTCCTCAAAATTAAAACACTTAAACCTGGATGGACCAGAAAAAGGAATACAATATCGGTGAGCATAAATGATGTATGGTTTGTGCTTGTCACTGTGAGATATAAGTGCAATATGTTTTTTCAAGTGTACAAACGTGTAGATTCAGAGACAAACCTTGGATTCATCTTGAGGTTGGCCCAAAGACAAAGTGTTAAATTGTCACCTTTAATCACAGTCTGCATGTTCCCTGTCTCGGTGTCAACATTCGCGCTGGCTCCCTGTGACCAGAGGCAAGAATGATCCATACACAGAAGCAAAAAAGAAGAGACATAAAGGGTTTGCACACACCTGGGATCTGAATTTGCCAGTGAGGGTGTTATTTTGCACCTTAAGAATCTCCTCAGTAGATTCGTCGAGTTTAGTCTGGGTTATCTCTTGTAAATTCACAAAAGCCTCCTGG
Source organism: Zenarchopterus dispar (assembly GCA_028564865.1). NCBI lineage: Eukaryota > Metazoa > Chordata > Actinopteri > Beloniformes > Zenarchopteridae > Zenarchopterus > Zenarchopterus dispar. The sequence continues at coordinate 683,037 of JAOWBL010000016.1, forward strand.
TACCTCTGGACTTCTTGTGGATCCGTGACCTTTTCTAGCAGAGCTTTCACCTCCTCAACCAGCTAAAAAAAGGATAGTTCAGTACATAGATTATAGTTTCAGTGAAACACATGTCCTGGTCCACAAGCAAAAACATTTATTATCCATTTTCAATTAATATTTGATGTCTAATTAGTTTGTGTGGCAACTAATACATAACAAAATGCTTAAAGATGACATACGGACCTGCACAGCAATGTAAGATTGCTTGAACACCTGTGTAATGCTGACGTCTGGGTTATCTCTCCACAAACTGATATATGTGTTGATCTCCTTCTGCATTTTTGGGTCTGGAACCCCATCACAACGCATGTATCTCTCCCACTGAACACAAAGAGTAAACTGTATTGTGGTCATAAACTATTAGAAGTCTCTGGCAGGTTCTGTGAAGGTAAATTAAATTTGATTTGATTTAATTTTATATTGTATTCAGTCTGATAGTATGTGTGTCAGAGATGTAGAAAAGTATTTTCTAGTCTGGTCTAGACATAATTTTTTTTTCAAAAGTATCCTCTTACGATTAGCCCTTCAAACACAGAAACACACACACACCTCAGCCACCTCCTCAGTCTCTCTTTTCCATTTGGTAACTGCAACTTGGGTCTCCTCTTGAAGGTACCGTAGTTTAAGCAACTCATCCTCTCTGCACTCTTGTTGCTGTAAGCAAAATAAATTCAGAATAATAGTATGCCCGGGCACATGACAACAGTGAGGACATTTCTGTTTCAGAATAAGAGTCATCATCTAGATTTCTGTGTATTTGACTCTTACCTTCAGCTCCAGCCTATCTATCTCCTCCTGCTTTCTTTCTCTTTCCAGTCTCTCCTGTTCTTCCCTTTCTGCCTGGAGCCGGGCTTCCTCTGTAAAGCAACACGGCACGGCCAAAGGAAGGTCAAAGCAGATTATGAAACAAATTCTTTTTCACTAGCCTTCAAATGGTGGTCATCATCTTGGATTAAACCAAGCTTCTCCAGCTACCTCGTTTCTCCCCCCAAGTTTCAGTTAACAAACAGAAATGTCACAATTACCTTCTTCTCTCTGTCTCCTCTCCTCCTCCAGCAGCTTTAGCCGCTGAGCTTTGGTCAGTTTACCCGCCTTTTTCGACGACTTCAAGCCATCAAAACATTACAAATGAGTGAGAAATACAGTTAGCTCTTTGATTAATCTATACATGGAGATGGATTAAATTTCTGAGTAAATGTTGACAAGGAAAGGCAAACAATACAATTTGCCTTCTTGCATATATTCAACTAAATTACTCAACTGACAACATAAGAGAGAATATGTGCTGTCTGCCTTTGACTTCATACCTTTCCTTTCTTGTTTGACTATCATTCACAGGAGAAAACAGAGGAAAGAGTTACAGAGAAACACTAGAAAGGAGATATTGAACACAATAAGAGCACTTAAACGCTAAGTTAAAAGGTAACCATGGTAACTGCAGGACTATCTAAACAGTAATCTAACGTTGTTGTTTTTTTCTTTTAACTGTTATACACACAGTAGGTATTAAACTTAGTAGTTTATGCTTTTAAACACTGCCAGTTTTGTGACATTTATTAGAAGAAAAAGTAAAGACAAAAAAACGTACCATGGTGTTCAGGCTGTCTAGACTCTCAAGCGACTGCGTAACCATAGAAACCTCCACGCATGCGTACTTCTTTGTTTTTATCTGCGACACTGTATTGTCATACGGCAAAACTTGTACTGAGCTGAGCTAAGGTCGATGAGAAAAGAAAATTGTCTTCATTGCCATACAACTTGAGAAAACACACATGCAAGTATAATTTTACCGTCTAATCCAGACGTTTTCAGAGTTTGTAACGGATATTAAAATGATTTGCTAACTTTCAACGCTAGGTAATTCCTGGTTAAGACCGTTGTTTTTCTGTTTGGTTTCACTCCCACCTGCTACAGAGGTGAACGGAAACTTTGTTTCTAACATGGCCAACCCTTTAAGGGGTGAGGTTATCAAGCTGTACAAAAATGTAAGTTTTTACTCAAATAATGTCATCTCAAGGCTCGATGTTTCCTGTGCTGGACCCGTTTTTCTAACGGTTTTCTCGTCTCCAACCAGCTCCTCTACCTCGGCCGTGAATACCCCCAGGGAGCAGTTTATTTCCGAGAGCGCCTGAAGTCCGCGTTTATGAAGAATAAAGACGTGACCGACCCGGAGAAAATCAAACAGCTGCTGGCCAAAGGAGACTTTGTCATCAAGGAATTGGAGGCTCTCTATTTCTTGCGAAAATATCGGGCCATGAAGAAAAGGTATTATGAGCCCGAAAAGTAAAAACACCTACAGAAAACGGCAAAAGCGCAGTGTTTATCACCGTGGGAATAATATTTAATTGAATTCAAATGAGGCATTCATGTGTATCTGCTCACCTGGTTACCCACTACAGAATTTCACTGTCAGCATTAATATCTCAAATACTGTTTGCTTTCTGACATCGACCCCCCTCCCCGCCCACACACACACACACACACACACACACACACACAAAGACTCATTAAACCAGGTTTGATTCTTTGGTTCAAAGATATTTTTTCTAGTGCCAATAATTTTTTTTTTTGTTATACTCAGATGGTTATTGCTTTTAGGATTTGCAGACCTGCATGGTCAGTATGAAACCCATCTAATAATGTTCAGCGAAATATATTTCAGTGTATATATTTGTAAATACATGGTCAAATTGCTCAAAAGGCAAGTGTACATGACTGTGTGTTAATGCACTATTGGATAAAAATAAATACTGTACATGTTTTATTAATTCACAAATTTTATTTTTATTGTGACATCCTGTGCCACATTAAAGTAATATGCAGACATATTCCTAGTTTGTCCAAAAGCCCGACCCTGAAGACCTACAGCCTAGAACAGGGGTCTCGAACTCTAGTCCTGGAGGGCTGCTGTCCTGCACGTTTTGGATGTATCCTTGAAGCAGCACAGCTGATTCAAATTGAAAATCATCATCAGTTTGTCGTCAAGGTCTGTACAACTGTGTTAATGACGGTCATTTGGTGTGCTGAAGCAGGGAAACATCTAAAACCTGCAAGACCCTCCAGGACTCAAATTTGAGACCCCTGGTCAAGGGCAAATCATCTGCATGAGCCATAGAAAGAATGCAAAGTGATCTCAAAGTTTTTGGCCATCCATCAGTGCTACACTGTAATGGCAATATTGTCATTGCAAATGATCATTTTGGTTCTCAATTGACTCACTTGGTTACATAAAAGTTGAATAAATAAATACATTGCCAAAGAGCACCCAGTGGGGAAAAAAACTGGAAAAATTAAAGTTGACTAGTTTGGAAAGAATACTCAAGACAATGTATAACTCTGAAGCAGTGTTTCTCAATTCCAGTCCTTGTGGGCCACTGTCCTGGATGTTTTAGGTGTTTCCCTGCTTCTCCACACCATGACACAAGTGGCTGTGTCATTGACAGACTTGTCCAGAGCTGGATGACAACCTGTTGATGACCATTAATGAGAATTGAGTGTGTTGAAGCAGGGCAACATCTGAAACGTCCTGGACAGCAGCCCATGAGAACTGGAATTGAGAAACAGTGCCCTAAAGGGACACATCTCATCAATATCAGAACAACATCGCAATAGCAAAGTTTAGTAGAGAGAACATTGTGATTTGCGGTTGCTTCACTGCCCCACAGCCAGAAGGTTTGACGCAACTGTGAACTCTAAAAGGTTCGCTTGTGTTCTCCTCCTGTGGCCTTGTGATGGGCTGGCGACCTGTCCAGAGTGTCCCCCTGCCTCTCGCCTGCAACGGGCTGGGATTGGCTCCAGCAGACCCCCGTGACCCAGTAATTGGATTCAGTGGATAGAAAAAATGGATGGATGGATGTTCTCCATCACTGAGTGTCTGATGTGTTCAGTGAAGACAAGGAAGTATAAAAGTTTGTGTTGTCAGCTGCGTTTGTGACTGAGATGAAAATTGGATCATATTTCATGGCAAACTAATGCTGAAAACTAGTTCATTTTCATATGTTTACACATGTTTCCTTTCCGCTTTAAAGTAACACTTATCAAAAAACAAAAGAGGGAAAAAAGTGCAACAAAGGTTCACAAATTAGAGTCACAACACTGTTACATTTCTTCACTGATAGAAAAAAAAAAAGGTCATTTCTTTTACAAGACAGAAAAATACATTCTCAAACCTCAAAATTACAGAGGAAAACATTAGTTTCCAGTACGCTAATGCTGCAGTACTGATTTTAGTTAAATCCATCTAGGCATCGTTGAAAGCAGGGTTGGTATTGCCAAACTTCTTCTCTTTGTTCTTCATCTCAAAGGTTTCACTTTGTCTCTTGACCTAAACAGAAAAGAACACAAGTCAGGAACTCAGTAGTTTGTTGCATTTAACAGTTCTTTACTCCAGCTGTACTCACGCTGCCTTTGAATAACTTGATTAAGTAATAAAAAGTTGTGTCTTCTTTCTTTAACATAAGCTTCGGCTCCACTTTCAGCTTGTGTCCTCCTTAAATGAACAATACACAAGAGAAAGCATAAAAAAAAGCTCAGTAGAAAACAGGTAGAGGTCATGAGGTGATGTTGTAAGTGCTGAATGGAGGGAAACTGTTGCTTGCCTGTTAAAACGCTGACTATTAGTCCCACTATGATAGTTATCATAGTTCCAAGTGGGCTGAAGTACAGATAGGACAGAGAGTACAGGTTTGTCAGCATAGGCCTGGTGATGAGAGAAAGTGGTACATGAACACAAGGAGTGGATATTTGTTCATGCAGAACAAACTGCATTATCTTTTAGAAGTTTGTCTTTATCAGCGTTCTGGCAGCGCTTTTAAAGTACAAGAAGTACTTTGATACGTACTGTAGCTATTGCAAATATTATGCTTTCTCAGGTGTGATTTGCATCACTATCCGGAAAATGAAAGACCAACAGTCTGTGGACTGCACTTACTGTCCACAGGGGTGGACCAGGGCTGTTGTGGGGGAGCCCTGCTGTGTTGGGAGGATGGTGGAAGTCAAGTTGAAGTTGCTTATTGTCGTGAAGTTACAGCCGTCAGTCATCAGTGGCAGAGGATGGGTCCTCTCAGGGGGAGGGGGGTAAATCTGGGCTCCGATGCCCACCCACAGAGACATAACCAGGCCCAACAAAAGACCCGACAAAGCTCCCTAGAATTCGTAACACATGAAAGCCCATATTCAGGGACACAATGGTACTCAAGATTTATTCATTTGAGTTACAAGCGTACGAGGGCCGACAGAGGAGAAGTACTCTAGAAAAAGATTCACTTCCAACATGATATCAATATCCTTTTGGATATTAGCCTGGGTGACTTCAAAACACTTACTTTGGAGTTGGCAAACGGACAAAGGATTCCCAGTGTGAACAAGCCAAGTAAAGGCCCACCAATGATCCCAAAGATGCTGATAGTTGCCTGGAAACGGGAAAACACAGCTCTTCATCTGAAGTTAGAATTCACATAATAAACCGTATAAAAATGAGTATGATTAACCCCAATCTAAAAGTGTTCTCTTTGACTTTTATTATCGGATCTGTTCTACCTGCAGGATGCCTCCCATGAGAGAAGCCAGTCCAGCCATCCCAATGCATAAAATGCCATATAAAAAACCTGCAAAAATAAGACAGAAAAATGTCCATTTTGGTCCTGATTTTTTTATCTTGCAGCTCTTATTTTTAACAGAGTGTACAAGGCTACGATCTACTCACTCATTGCTTTGGAGATCCACGACAGATGTTTCTCCGACAAGTTTAAGTGTGGCCTAATGAGGTCTTCCACTGTCACCGCAGCCAGAGCGTTGATGCTGGAAGACACTGTGCTGGGGTTTCAACCCCCCACCCAAAACAAGCCCAAACACAATTCAGTCAAAAGGAGCTGCCACGCAGGTACCTTGCACATACAGATAGTAATGCCTCCACTAGTCTTAAAACAGCCTGAGATGTGGAAGTGAGTGTGATGGATCTGTTGAGAGTGATAACATCAATGATAAACATTAACCTTAAGGATCCACTATATGCTGCTGCTACAAACAGTCCAGGAAGGCCAGGATAGTCTCCCAGGATGTCCATCACCAAATATGGCATCAGCTGCAGACAAAAGTTATACCAGATGAATGATTTGGACTCTTGTGACACTTCAAATATGAGTACATACAAAATCATGCATTTATCATTGAAAAAAAAAGTCATTGGGTAGGTTGGTGAGAAGCTTTAAATAAGAAAAAAAACCCCACCTGATCAGGAGCAGAAATAAATCCAGTGGTCCATGGGTCACAGCTTTTGTAGACCGAGTAGAGGCACATTCCAGCGAACACTGAACACAGCAAGATGCACCACAGACCCAGCAGGTTGATGTACAAGGAGCTAGGAAAAGAAAGGGGAACACACAGAACAGGGAGTTAAAATGTATTTGAAAATATTTACTAAGTGGGATGCACTTCGCCGCCCGTGTCCCGGCTTACAGTCTGGCGTGCGTGATGGTCTTGCAGGAGATGTATCTCTGAACCTGGGCCTGGTTGATGCCATAGACGCTGACCCAAATAAATGTCCCTCCGATCACCACAGTCCAGAAAGTGTGTCTCCTCAGAGGGTTCGCATCAAAGCTGATAAAAAAAAAAAGGAGGGCTTGAATTTTATTAAACACTTTCTTTTCAATTCTGGGTTTTCATCTGTCAGGTTGGTTAACCCATTTCAGAGCTCCTATGTCCTCAGTTCAATTCAAAATACTTTATTAATCCCTGAAGAGAAGTTAACTGTTGCAGTGGTCGTGATTTAAGCTTGCTGCATGTCTTCCTCCCCTCTGTCCCGATTACCTGCGTCACTACTATCACTAAAGGCTACCGGAGCCACAAAAATGTGGCACCATGGCCTAAATGTCCAGAATTAGGTCTGAAAAAAACATTTCTGTAAGACAGATAAGAAGAAGGAGTAAATGTTTAACCATAACATAAGCACTGTGTTTGATGAAAGCCTCAAACCAGCTTGTTTTTTAGCAACAGCTTACAGTCATTTAACTGAGCGTGGACTCCTCCATGTATCAGAGTATTCTAGTTTCAAATGTCAGGACGTCTGTCTGACAGCTACAGCCTGGCTGAAAATAGTTCATGCAACTGAACAACGATTACAAACACCCCTGGAAAACTACAATAGAAAGAATAAAAAAAGCAAAAGTACAGCAGTGCTCCAGTCAAAAGTCAATCTGATTGAAATGCTTCACAGGACCCAAAGAAAGCTGTGCATAAAGGCTGCACATACAAAAAAGAAAAAAAAAGACGAAATCAACATGACAGAAAAGATGCTTTGAGCTGGCTAAAACTTCTACACAGCGTTGTGACTTGGATCAGGCTTGAATCAAAGATAACTGCACTTATTTTTCTTTGTTATTTTTCTTGATTCCTGAAGACAGTTAAATTAAATTTTAAAAAAAGAAGTCCAGTTAAGTTTGATTCAATGACTGGATGACTGAAAATGTACATGAACGTATCACTTTAAACTATTAGCCCTGAGGGTAGTTCTATGAGCCGTTAAAACAAAGGGTATACTTAGTTTTTTTTGGTTTTTCTGCTCCAATGTTACACATAAATGTGTGAAACATCTTTAAGCTCCTTAAGATACTTAAGATTCCATATAAACCCACAATATTGTTTTTACTACAACATGACCATTATTTAATTATGTTTAAACCATAATATAGCTGTAGGTGACAACTCTCATAACAGAATTTGCTGCCACTAAACTTCTTTTACAAAGAGGTGAGGCTTCTTAACTTAAACAGTCAGACAACTTAATGCTCTCTTTCATACTCACTCAGAAAAGTTGAGTCTCCCTCCTTCTTGTGAGTCTGAAATGATGGTGATGACTCCCCCTTGTACGACCACAGCTCGGACAATAACAGTTAGGAAACCTGCAAACATGACGCCAAGCTGGAGGGGGAGAATATCCGTGATTAGAGGCTTCTTATCAAAGCCGCTCTGATTTTTCTGATGTTCCTTGTTGACAGGATTTGTTTCTGGTTTCTGTGAAACACGGCTCCCTGACTGAGTCAGTCGATTTAGCTCTTCATCTGACAGATTAAGATTTGGTATTTTTCTTTTAGGATCCTACCTGAATCACATCTGTCCACACCACAGCCTTCAGACCACCCTGCAACAATGAAAACCACAATCAGATATGTGTTTCTGCATGGAACAGTTATCTGAAAACTAACAGTCAAAATAAAACTACTGATATAAATGTCTTTTTTCACAAATAGAGACTTGTTCGTGCAAATTTTCTTCCATACCATTGTGCAGTAAAAGGTACAGACCACTCCTGTGGAAATGACTGCACCCCACAAATCCATGCCCGTCACTGCAGAGAAGGGGGAGGGTTCGAACTGTGGTAGGTCAACTGACCAAAACCAAGCACCATTAAATGTGGGAATGTTTCAGGAATGTGAAAATGGCTCACCTTGGTTTAAAGCAAGCGCTGGAACATAAATGACAATTCCAGTGTAGAGGATCTGAGTAAAAACACACAAAAAAGATGTGGTCAACAGGTGGCGGATTTGAAGTTTTGTCCACAGAAGCCGTGTAATTATGTGCTGACTGGCCTCTTACTCACAGTCTGAACAATGAAGAGAGATGTTCCCAGGAGACGCGTTATTCGGTTGAAACGCAGCTCCAGGTACTTGAGACACACATGGCACAGTTATAATGATATATTATGACTCTGAACATTTCTGGCATCATAATTCCACTAGTTAAGAGCAAAATGGGAGATAGTCGTCATCTTTTCATCCAGCAGTTGTAACTGTGATTCCTTCAGATGTCATGTGTCGAGTGTTTACTGTTTGGTGTATAAAATGGATTCTATTTTAAGTTCAATGCATCTTAAAAGGTTATAAAATTTGGCATAAACTTAAAACCTGCCTGCCGGGCTCACGCTCATAGCCGTGTGTTTATGTAACTGCTCCACATCCATGTACTCAAGGTCTAACTTCTCCAAAAGTAGAAAGCATCTTTTCTACAAAAAGGAGCTGGACGTGAAGTAAGTTGCTGGGATTATCAATTTTTAATGGCGGTTTTTGTTTTTCATGTCAAAGAATCAGTTTCAATTTCCTTCTAAGGAATGTTTGATTACTTTCCTAGTAATCAAGTATCGTTTAGCTTTCATGCTCTTCCCTCTCAAAGTAACTTCACGCTCGTGTTCCTGTCATCTGTATCACTTTATGGCACTATGTCACATGTCAACAGTGAAACTGTCTCACAGAGCTGCACTTGACATCCGAGCAGAGGCGCAGAGAGACTCGAGTAAGTAATGATGGAAAACAAAACAAGAGAACGACTCAGGAAGAGACCAAATGAGCAAATTCTGGGCTGTGCAGTAAAAAGCTGCTTAAAAAATATATATATAGAATTTTTAAAAGTGTTTTTAATGAAGTAAAATTAAAAACACCTCTGTTTTTGGCATTAACAGCTTTCTAATGAATATGTTTTTGAATCTCTATGAATGAATTGGGTAATATTATCAGCCTTTACTTAACATGGATATGAATCCAATAAGTTTCATTCTTGAGCCTCGTGAAAGACAGTAAAACACTAGTGGAAAACAACTTGACATGACAAGCTTGAAACTGACCTCATATGTGCTGGTGATGGCTAGCTTGTAGAAGACGGGGAGAAAAACCTCTGAGGTGACCAGCATCGTCATTAAATAGGCGAAGCCATAAAATGCAATGTTGGCTCCATAGCGGTACACCTACAGAGAGATTACATCAACCAGTGTAACAGTGGTTTCTAAAAGTTTCTTCAAGTTTCTAACCAGGTGAAGCCGTCTTACCTCTGCTGGGTTGGACAGCACCGTGACGGCTGACATGAAGCTGGCACTCAGGGACAGGGACACAGGCAGGGCTGTCATTCTCCGGCCCCCTGTCAAGAAGTCCCCAGAGCTTCTCTGTCTCCTGTCAGTCCAGGCGTAGTAGACCCCGACGGCAGCGGATATCATGAGCATGATGCCAAACACCACATAATCTGCTAGAGCAAAGGAGCCAGCTACCACAGAGTCCCTTGACATATTTGTGGGGGGGGGGAATTAAAAGCTACTAAAAATGTAACTTAAAAAGATAAAATTCAGTTAAAAAAAAACTACAAAAAATACAAAAGTTATTGTGATAACTATCTTTCAAACTCTCTCGTGTGTTTTCTACTCAAAAACAAACAGTCCTCTGTGGATAAATGGAAGTCCTGGCACATTACCTGCTCACTCAACACTGAACTGAGAGCAGGACCACAGACCGAAACCTTTTATACATTTGAGTGCGTGTTTGACTGTGTCTTTGTGTGTGTGTGTGAGGGGGAGAGACAGAAAGAGTTCCAAGAAAGACAAACGTGAAGTAAGCAGACTGAGAAATATTTGCGATATCAGCTTCTGTTCTGCAACCCCCGTAAAAAATATCTTTATGAACTTTCTGCAGCATATTTTGAACATTTTTTATCGACATTTCTGAATAAAACAATCCACTTAAAAAAATAAATATATATTTTTAAAGACATAATTTCCTTTTTCACAAGTATATTCTAGTTCCTGAGGCCTACATGACGTCTGACATGCTTTAGTCAAAGCTACTTGTCTCTACTTCGTCCCTGTCTTTCTTAGGGTGGATCTGAGGTAGCTTTGAGGGACCATTTAATCATAAATATTGGGACAAATTATTTTCAGCACCATATAAAAGATAGTGTTGACTACGTAGCCTGAGATGTAGGTTGTGTATGCTCTTAGTGTACATCAATCTAAAAAGAGAAAGAATTCTCTCTTGGATTTGAATTTTTCCTTAAATATCTACATGTTCTTCCTCTTTAGTTTAGCTACAGACGGTTGGTGCAGAGGTTTTAAATGCAGTCTCATTGGGAGTCATTCGTTGAATTGGCCCAAAAAGCTAGATCACTGTACGGCAGATGGGAATGCTGAAGTGAAATAACGGCCAGCGGGGAATCTCCTGATCATGAAGAAATTTGATTCAATTCCATATGGTTTGGTTCAGTTCAATAACACTTTAATGACCCCTGAATGAAAGTTATATTGTTGCTGTAGAAATTCTGTATTGTAAAATCACTGTAGGGTCACTGTAGAGAAATGATCAAGGATGTTCTCTTGTGAATGTCTCAGTTAATTACATGTTTTCATACTTATAGGACTGTTTTTAAAATAATGTCTCCTTTAAGAGTCTTTACATCTCCTAAATGACCTTTCAACATTTTTAAGCAGATTCTCACCTCTCATTTAAATATAGCCTACAGTGTCCAGAAGTTTTGTTTGTTGTTAATAATGTCTCCTTTCAGAGCTTTTACAGCTCCCTAATGACCAAATATGTACTAAAAAGGCATTGTGGATTCAAGAAAATTGTGGTGACCTACAGCTGCTCAAATAATATATTAATCAGCTGGTATTTGCTTACAACATCCTGTTCAGCATTTCCTTTACTGTAACAGTAGACTTACTCACTTATATCCAGCAGATAGTGCAGCTGTTATTATTAAGATTCTAACAAAGTCTCAGCAACTTACCAAGGCAACTGGTTAGACTGTGATTTTACCAATGAGTCTGCGAATCAGTGAATG
>JAOWBL010000016.1:694770-738908 GCA_028564865.1 Zenarchopterus dispar
CTAACAAAGTCTCAGCAACTTACCAAGGCAACTGGTTAGACTGTGATTTTACCAATGAGTCTGCGAATCAGTGAATGTGAATGATTAAAACTATGGATGTGGATGGATGCCAGTGCTGTGCTGCTGAATGTTGACAAATAGTTGACTTTTCTGAGGATTTGCAGTGTTAAAGCACTTTGCCATGTTTACATTTAGCTGGTTAATCTTTTTTCCCACAAGTTTAAATCAAAAGGGTTTCACTATGTCATGTATTACTCCATTGTTTAGCTTCTGTCACGTGACTACCACAGTTTACAAGGTGATTGTGCAAAAAAAAAGGTTCAAATTATCTCTTAATAAAAAAGCTTTCTCAATCTTTGCTATGTTTTTCTGTTCTAAAAGTCTATCGTATATGTTTTCTAGCCTAGCTTGTTTGTCAGCAAGTAAACTTATTTAGTTTTTTTCTGCCTTAAGCGAACTTATAGGCAGAAAGGACGGAAGCGTCAAACAAACCCGGAAGTTAATATAAGGCAACACTCACGCCTCTTTCGTTCTTCTTCGCTAGCGTTCGTCCACCACGCGGAGGATCCTTTTTCCCATAATGCTTTGTTCAGCATGGCTGCGCCCTGTTGACGGCGTGTGAGTAAACAGAGAGGAGAAACTCCAGTTTTCATGACTCGTTTAAAGTGTTTGCGGATATCTGGAACTTGTTATTTTCTTATCAAGCACCGAGGCAAACATGAAGATCAAATCCAAGTCTTCGTATCACAAATCTGAGAACACCTTCAGGGTGAGAGTCCAGAAATGTTCGCCGCATGATGCTGAAAGAGCAAAAAGCATTTAACTAAAGTTAAAAACCCTGCAGTTGTCTTGTTTAAACCTACACAACTAAATGATATTATCAACATTTCACTCTAAATCTGTTATTGGTTAGTTTTACTTTGTTATTCAAGGCAGACAGCGCGAGTATATAACAATGAATAACCCACTTATACCTTTTAAGACCGTTGTTTTGTTCTTTTCCAGTTTCTCACTTTTGCTGAAAGACTTGCTAATGTCAACATTGATGTCATCCATCGCATTGACAGAGCTGGATCTTATGCTGAGGTTTGTACAGCTGATAAATGCATGAAAACCTCTGTTTTTAAGTGCAGAAAACCCAAATGACTTCACTTTCACGTTGATAAATCATTTTACTTTGCTCCTTTTCACAGGAAGTAGAAACATACTTCTCAGAGGGATTGTCAAAATGGAGAGACCTGAACTTGACAGAGCATTTCAGTATGTATAAAGTGTTAGAAATTCACTATCATTTGCTTGGACTGATATTACCTTGCACTAAGTAGCACATTTGTAACAGATTCTGCTGCATTGACTATACTGGGTTTCCTACTCGTGCTCATGATGCTTTTCTTCATAGCTACGTTTTTGAAAGAGGTATCCAACAAGAGCGAGTCGTTCAACATGCTGGTTTTCCATCAGAAGTCCATCGTGGAGAGTTTGAAAACACACCTGGCTGTCAATGGCAGCTTGGCTTACCAACCCCTGCTGGAGTAAGTGTTTTAAACGTGGCGTGCTGATGTGGATTTGCCAGGAAGTTTCCACTTGAAACTATCTACACTCATTTATTTGGCTTGTCTCTCTCCTCCTCTAGCCTGGTGGTGCAGCTGGCCAGAGACCTCCAGTCAGACTTCTATCCCCACTTCCCCGACTTCTTTATTCTGATCACCTCACTGCTGGACACGAAGGACACGGAGCTGCTGGAGTGGGCTTTCACCTGCCTCTCTTACCTCTACAAATACCTGTGGAGGCTCATGGTGAAGGACATGACCAACATCTACAGGTGAGGTTTAAGATAGCTACGTTTACTCCATCTGATGATTAGGGTTCTGTGTAAATTGTACTTAAATTGTGAAGAGTGTGTCTTTGGATTTTAATGAAGTTGAACTGGTTCTCAAGTGTGTTTTTGTGAGTAATATGGAATTGAAAGAAATATTTTTTTTTCCAACTCGTAGTTTGTACAGCTCACTGTTGGCACACAAGAAGGAGCACATCCGCAAGTTTGCAGCTGAGAGCTTCTCTTTTCTGATGAGAAAGGTGGGTTACCCACCTGTGAATCATGGTTTCATGTCTTCTTCTCTTTCTTCCTTGAAGGAAATTTGCTGTCGTTTCTTATAAAGCAAGGGCTCTTTCTGCCACGCAGGTTCCGGATTTTGACGCCTTACTGACCCATGTGTTCTCGGACCTCGAGCAGCACCCTGAGAAGGTGGAGGGAGCGGGTCAGCTGCTGTTTGAAATGTGCAAAGGAGTCCAAAACATGTTCCACTCCTGCGCTGCAGCTGTAAGTTTCTTTATTCGCAACTATTGAGTTCTTCTTGTATGTTGAACAGTTTTTCAGTTGAATTGAAAGGAGTTTTCGGAGGTTGTGATTAAATATCTGAGAACACTTTTGGGGCACAGAGCAAATGTTCACAGCAAATTTTGCATGACATGAAGAAACTGGATAATTCTACTCTAATCTGGGTCTGTGATGTCACAGTACTCAAACCTGGATGGTTCACTGACTGAGAAGTTGTCAGTTAGAAGTGTTTTTGAGTTGATAATCATACCAAACACTAAAATATCTGCTTTCATGGGCTAATGTAATGCAAATCACCTTTTATTAGTTGTATTATTCTGAATGATCTTTCTCTGACTGTTGTTTTAGGCACTGACTGTGGCATTGCGTAAGCTTGGACCAACGACCAGCCCGGGAGGACCTCTGCCCTGGGATGCTGTCCGGGACGCTCTGGATCACATGGCCCAGGCTGCCGTCGGTCATGTGTATAAAGAACACTTTCTGGTTTTGTGGGAATCCCTGCAGGTGTGGCTTGACACAAACTTCCCAACTTTCTTGGGTCTTTTTTTTTTTTTTTTTTTTCATAAAGAGGAATGACATGTTCTCTGCCATGTCACTTCCTGTACAGGTCAGCGTACAGGAAGTCTTGACTGTCATGGAGGCGAAGGGAGAAGATGCTGAGTTGGCGACGGAGCAGCTGGAGAGGTTGTTGTTCATCCTCCACACTCTGGTGTCCCACAGGGGCGGAGCCAAAGTCACCAAGCCTGAGGCAGTCTGCCAGGTGAGAGTTCATCACAGCTAAAATGTTTTCTCCTCTTAATTAAAGTGGCATATTTCTTTAGATTAACATTGTTTAACCTTAGATACTTAATTGGGGACGATTTCCAGCAAGAGAGTTTGCGTGTTCTCCCCTTCTTGGATGGTTTTTTACCAGGTTCTCCGGGTTCGTTCCCAGTTTGAAAACGCGTATCTCAGATTAACTGGTGATTCTAAACTATCTGTAGGAGGGTGTGTGTGTGTGTGTATAATATATGTGTCCCTGTGATGGTGTTCCTCCAGGGTCTACTCTTGCGTTTTACCTGCTTTCCTGGGATGAAGTGGGTGTAGATAGATTGTTGGAATAAAAAAAATAATCAAGTTCATCTGACCACTAAAACTGGGAGAGAACATTGAAATCGATCGCCTGCAGCAATTTTTCCATTCGAGTCAACGGGACTGTAACAGCCCTAACAGAGATATATTAAGTTTGAAGATTAATGTGAATGTTCTATAAATTTGTAACAACTACAGATATCTTTTAATAGGGGATTTAAATCTAGTTGTAAGAAAAACATCTGTCACCAGAGTCTTTGTTAAAACTATTTAAACATTTAAAAATATGTCTGAAAAGATTCATTGCTAATTCCTTTGAATTAAACTCTGTTTCTAAACTACTGAACACTAAACCGCAACTATTTAAGCCAGAATATTTGAAGACTAGGTTCATACTCATTTTGATGATATTACCTGAAAAAAGTTGTTTTTAACTCCATTTGATTAACAGCTGAAAAGGTTCGCCACCATGATGCTGTTTTGTATTTTTCAAATATTTCTTTGTTTCATCCTACAGAATAACGGCAGGTACAGCCTTTTGATTGCAGGCTTTTTTGCCCTTTTGTAAGCCCACTTAAGACTTTTTTCGTTATTGAACCTGCAGGTGGCGCTGCAGCTGATCCAGAGCTCTTCCCTGTCGTCCTCCTGCTTCCGTCTTCTCCTCCAGATCACCTCCTCGCTGCTCCTTGGGGAGAACATCAGCCTGCCCTCAGCGCTCATACAAGAGACCGTTCAAAAGGTTTACGTTTGTGCTGATAACAAAGTTCATCTTCATCTGGTCTGACGCTGCGGAGAGTTGATTTTTATTTGTTGACTCTTGTCTCCAGATTTTCAGCAGCACAATGGGTCAGGATCTGATTCTGGAGTTCACCAAAGAAATGTTCACCATGAACCGGTTTGAGCAAGTGAGTTCACGTCACTTTTGTACTGCGTTTCTGTTTGAAATTGTTTCAGACTGACCTCTCTCTCTCCTTCAGCTCTTTCTCCCGAGTCTCCTCTGCTTCGCCACCGGGTTGTTCTCCCGTGGCGATGCCCTCTCTCGCCACTGTGTTCTGGACGTGCTGGTCAGTCTGATTCTTGCCAAAGCCCCACCCCCTACCGACGGCTCAATGGCCTTCGAAACGTACCCCCTGCTCTTCACCGGCCAGACCGTAGGGTGAGATATTTTCAAAATAAAAGCCCGAGTAGTGTTTAATTTTCCAGGCAGTGAATATGTTTTGCTCGTCTCCTGTTTAAGCAGTAACGAGGCGGGCGAGGAGATCAGCGCCACAGCGGAGCAGCCGACGGTGCCAGAACTGGTCCTGTCACTGATCAAACTTCCAGAGGAGCAGCAGAGGACGATCCTCTCTGACCTGTCGCTGCCTTGGGCTGCACTGGTGCTGCTGCCACACGTCAGGTGCAGCAGTCGCACGCAAAAACAAATCCAACATTTGACTAGTGACAGAACATGCCTTATTAAAGGCAACAAAAATGAGTCATTATTTACAAGCAAACACTTTAATACCAAATGTTTTTTTTAAATGTGAATTACATTTTGGACTTATGTTAGCTAGTGTGCCGTTTCCCTTTTTCCAGACCTCTTCCTCCAGCGACTGTTGTTCCTGCTGTAGCTGCTTTCTTAAACTACCTCCTGTGTGAGATTGAGTCAGAGAACATGGGGAAAGGTTTGTGATTACTCGTGTTGTTTATTTTAAAAGGCATACACAGTAAAATATTCTTAAAAGAAGGGAACATAGATTCCAGTCATATTTTATAACCCAGTAGGAATGTGTTGCGGTGTATTTCCCTGCAGATACACTGCAGTGTTCTGGTATTCCCTATTGTTTCTTTTTTTTTTTTTTTTTCTTTTGCTGTTTAAAGAATGTTTTCGGGGTATTACAGTTGTTAAACATTGCTTTATTTCTTTGTTTAACTGGTGTGCTTTGTGAATGATCACATTGTGTCCAACATGACTGCTGTCACGCTGCTCTCAGAGGAAACAGGACATTTTCTGCATCAGATAAGGAAAATTAAACACTCAGAAAGCGTCACAAAGAGGTCGATTTCAGACTTAGTTCCCGGAAAGAGAGCACACTTAGGACAAAACTTGATTTTGATTTCCATCTTTCCACCTCTGGGATACTCTGCTGTGAAGGGGAACAATACTGCTTTTACAAACAGGAACCACGAAGTAACCTTCAGAGTTCACAGTTTCTAAAAAGTGTTGGAAGTAACAGAAGCTAAACTCTCTTTATCTCAAACGGCTGGTTTTACTGAGATTTTGAGCTTCACTTGGACGACACAACACGAGAGAGGGAAATTTTGATTCCCTCTAGATTGAGACCGAGGGATTTTGAATTGTAAATAAAGTTTTGGCGTCCTGGAGACTAAAGCTTGTCCTTGTCCTCGTCCCCTCAGCTGCTCTGTTTGTAGCCAGACAGGCTCTGAGCTGTCTCCTGTCTCTGGACGGCTCTGGCCAGCTTCTCTCACTGGTGCCTGTGGAGAAGGTCAACTCCATCCTGAAGTAAGTGTGTGTGTGTGTGTGAGAGTGTGTGTTGTCATTTATAGAGTCCAAATCACTGAAGTCACCTGAACTGTTCCTTCACTCTTTTTCCTGCCGTCACAGGAAGTTTCCCACAGACTTGTCGGCTCTGCTGCTGGGAGACCTGTACTACACTCGCCTCTCTCTCAGTGGTATCTCAGAGCACCTGTCCCACAATGCATTGCTGCATCTCTATCAGATGCTGCATGCCAACCTCTCCTCCAACGTTTCAAAGGTTGATATTTAATTAAAAACTTCATTAATTTGACCCAAAATTAGCATTCATGACCCGAAGGCTAAGTTTGGGTGTTTTTCCCGATCAAGAGGAATGTTTTCAGCTGTTTTATAAATAAATGACTGTCTTGTTCAGATTCGCCTGCTGACTCTGAGGATCTTCTCCCAGTTTGAGGCGGAGCTCCCTCCACAGATGGAGGTATAACTCTCCCTCCACCGACTCCCTCTCATTATGTTTGTTAAAAACTACGAGCGCTTGTGTTTATTTGTGCACGCGTCTGCCATTTTTCCCTCCAGGCTGAGGAGAACGTGGAGGTCCAGCCGGTGTTCGCGGTCTGCCTGCAGGCGGAGCTGGTGCCGGCGTCAGTGCAGGACTACAGAGAGAAGCTGCTTCACCTGCGGAAGCTCAGACACGACTTGGTGCAGCGCAGCCTGCCAAACGGGCCGTCCGGTACCTTCCAGCAGGTACGGACATGGGGACTCCTGGCTGTTGTTTTGATTTATTTTTTCTCTTTTTGATTTGCCCACTCAGGCCCACAGCAGTTTTCCACTTCACCTCAGTAATTGTTGGCTTTTACTTGCTTTTCTGAGCAGGTTATGGTCCGAACTGTTATCTGAGCATGAATTATTGAAGTGTTGAATGTTGCTATGACAACACGCTGACACATCCTCCCTCCCTGTGCTGCTTTTCAGGTGCCTCTGCGATATCTCATTGCGATGCTGTTTGTCAACTTCAGGCCACTGTGGGATGCGGTCATTGAACTGCTTGTGTGAGTATCAAGTAATATTTGTCATTTATGCACTTTTTATGCAGTACTATCATTAATTAATGTGCTAACAGGACTTATGTTATATATAAAACACACCGAGGTGTCTGTTGAATTCATTTAGCATAAATTAGTTTCTTTTTTTTGCCGTAAACAGGGGCCACGCCAGAGGGATGGACAACAAGGACTTCTGGAGGGTCTACCATGAACATCTGGAGATGGTGGCGGGGCTGGCAGGTGAATGTGGTTTTAGTTGTTCACATGTTAAGATACTCAAAGATTTGTTAATTCTACTGTAGTAGCAATTGTATATTTATGTAACATTTAAGTTCCGGGATGAATAAGCACAGACGCAATAAAAACAGACTTCTTTGTCCATGCCACTATAGAAAAGGAGTTGCAGGAAGACGATGAGAGCGAAGAGGAAGAGTCGGTGCTGTGCAGCGAGCCTGGCTGTGATGTCATCGAAAGTGGCGACGTGGGGGTTCTGTTTCTAAAACAGCTCAGCTCCAACTCGGAGCCCAGCGAGAGGACCGACTTCCCCAACTTCCGCAGCCTGCTGTGGCGAGCCATGGCCCAGTTCCCCGAACGAGTGGAGCCGCGGAGTCGAGAGCTGACCCCGCTGCTGCTCCGGTTCATCGAGTCAGTTTCACTTTAATTATCTGTTTGTACTTAAAGGAAAAAGATCAGTTGACCCAGATGTCAGATCTTGATCTTTTTCCTTGTCGACAGGAATGAGTTTTATCCCGCCGACCTGCTGGTGGCCCCGACTCAAGACTTGAGGAAGCAAAAAAGCCCCGCTCAGGAGGAGTCAGACATGGCTGCGGAGCTGGAAGACGAGAAGGAGGAAGAGCCGGAGGTGGAGGAGGGAAGCAGGCAGCAGAGGAAGGCGCTTCCAAGGAGAGTCGCTGCCAAGTAAGAACCAGGAAATCCTGAGTAAGACCCGGTCGTTCAGGAATGATGCATTGTCCTGAGTGACAGGTCTTATTTGTGTGTTTTATAGTCCTGGGCTTGTTTGTTAAAGTTAATAAGATTATGGTGTCTATACTGTTGTAAACAGAAAAGGTCATTTGTGCAACGTAATTACTTTAATAGCTGTTTTTAATCTCTTCTTTCACAGGCAGCTTATTGCCCATCTGAAGGTGTTCGCCAAGTTCACCAACCCTCGAGCTCTCTATCTGGAGAGCAGCCTCAGCGAGCTTTACAGCGAGGTAGTCGTCCATCTTGTTACGCATCAGTGTATTTTTCTGAGCTTAAATTCCCTTTTGGAGCCATGTTTTCCATTTAACCGTAAACCGGTGGGCTATTTTCTCTTCTTTATATTTTTTTTAAATGTGTTTTTGGTTTCAGCTGCTCTGCCATCAGGACCAGCAGATTCAGCGAATAGCACTGGAATGCGTTCTCACATACAAAGACCCCAACATCGTACCTTACAAGTGAGTGGAGGTGATGCTGCGTTACCAGCGACGACCGTTCTGCTGCACCACACGCACATCCGCTGGACGGGTTGGTGGCCGCAGAGAAGCAGTCAGCAGATCTGCCTGACATGCTGGAGATCAAACTGATGACAGAAAGGTTTTTGGTGCAGCACCCTGCAGGATGAATTTCAACCAGGGGCAACTATTTGCCAATTGTTGGTCAGATGTATCAGTCACATGTCTGTGACCCAGTGTGTCAGGTCCTGAAATGCCATAAGACACAAATACAGTAGCATTTAACGGTGTCCTTTTCTTCTTCAGTAGCGTTATTGTGTTCCTGTCATCGGTCTCTATGGTTACAGATGCAGGAATGCAAACTTCCATCTGATATTACGGACATTATGAGTGTTATCAAGCTATCCTTTTACCACGTACGGAGCCAAGCTGCAGACAGGAGAGCGGTTCCGGGGAGGTTTTTCCTTACAGGCGACTGGATGTGTAGCCCTTTGTTCCCGATCATGGTTACACACTGACCTGTTGTCTCCACGATGACGGACCTCAGTACTCTGTTTAATATTTTCTGTCGCTATTCTGTAATTCATAGGTTAAGACCCTCAACGTGGCCCATCGTGCTCAGATTATGCTGTTGTTGGTTATTAGTTGCATATCAAATCATTGTATTTACTGATAATAACACACCTTTCTTTGTATTAAAAAGCCACAGATGATGTTCCTGCTCTAGTGTTCTAACGTTTATGTGTGTGTGTGTGTGTGTGTGTGTGTGTGTGTGTGTGTGTGTGTGTGTGTATACACAGGGAAAATCTTGAGAGGCTTCTGGATGACAAACACTTCAAAGAAGAGATTGTTCATTTCAACATTTCAGAGGAGACGGGAGTGGTTGAGGGTTCCCACAGAGGCAGGCTGATACCTCTGCTCATGAGGTATTCTACACGTTTGTTTGTTTGTCGGAAACATAAAAGCTGCTTTCACACTAAACAGTTCTCGGGACTTCTTGTGAGTACCCGGGAACTCCCCTGAGAACTACTTCTGCTTGCATTTGCATGCCTGGTTTGGATCATTCACAGGCTGCCAGCTGGCTGTTGGTAAAACTGTCCAGTAGATGTGTTTACAGGCTAAATAAAAGTTCATTTCTCTGGGTTTTGCATCAGTCTGTATCGTGTTGGGGATCTACTGTTTCAGAGCTTGTTTTATGGCAGAACATTACGGTAATTCTAAGATTTTACAGATGCAGTTACATCACATGGGGTTTGTTTTTTCCTTTAGAAAAATATTAACTCAAGATTAGTGCCAGAATGTTGGAAAAGACCGGATAAATAGAGTTTTGCAAACTACGGTTGTAAGAGTTGTGATTGGTTAAAGATGGACCTCAGTTATTTCATTAAAGCTGCAGAAAAGCTTCCTGCTCGTCTGATTTAATGTCACAATATCCCCTTGGGAGAGACTTTGTTTCCCCATGAGTCCGGATCATCTCCCGGGTTCTCAAACGGGTCCACCTTTCACATGTGAAAGGCGTGTCCATCTTCTCACGTGAACGGGTGGGATCGTCACTCCCAAAATGTCAAACTACACCTTTAACTCTGCAAAGACATTTGAACTCTTAATGAAAACAGACGAAGAGTTCAAATGTTAAATTATTTTCTTCTGCAAGCAGCAGTTCAGCATACAAGAGATGTGTTTATTCAGTACCGATTTAATCTTACTGACTACCAGTAATACAGTTCAACTCAGTCATGCTTTATTTGTCCTTTTATTTGATGAGAAATTGTGTCTGTGGAGTAGAGGAAGAAGAAAAAGAGAGAAAAGTTGTTTCATCTGGATTATAGTGGGTAATCTTGAAGATGCTTTGTTGTTTAATCACTAATATTTCTTTCTCCCACAAACACTCCTTGTTCTCTATTTAAAGGTTTTGTGTTTTCATAAACTTGTTGTTTTTTTCCCCAGACTTGAGTAAGTCAAAGTTAATGTGTAAAAGTCAGTTACATTCAAGTTGAGGTCATGACATTTAATTGGCTTATTTTGATAAGTTTGGGAATGTGCTCGTTTCTGATTTTAATAAATATGTCAGTAGTTTTCTCAGTTTTTCAGCCAGTAATGGGTCTTGTGTAAAGTTTGTGAGAGTTTGTTAACTCTATGGTTTTGTGTATTACCCAGAATCCTGTTTGGTCGCCTGCGCTCCAAACCAGGCAGTAAGTTCCAGGGGAAGACCAGCGCCGCCTCCCGCTCCTCCATCATTCTGCGATTCCTGGCAGGTTGCCAAGCGGAGGAGCTGGGGATGTTCATCGACCTGCTTCTGGAGCCTGTCAGGCAACACAGCCAAGGTCCGAACACGTTCTGTGTTAGAAAATGACTCGGCGCTTTATATACAAAGCTGCAACTCTTGATCATGCATTCGATTATGTTTGACTCCGGCTGCATGTTTGAAGTTCTGATCGGTTGATTTATGTATTTATTTTTTTTAACATTCTCCTCAGGTTCGTGCCTGGCTGCAGTGGAGAGGGCGGTGGCGGAGACGGACCTGGCCGCCGTCTTGCCGCTGGGCCGCCTGCACAGCCTCCTGAACATCATCAGCGTGGTGATCCACAAACTGGGCCACCTCATCCACATCTACCTGCCCAGAGTCCTGCAGATCCTGCTGTGCGTCACGGCCTCTGTGTCCGCTGTCTTGGACAGCAGGGACCAGGTACGTCATGGTTTGTTGATGGTCTGTTCCTGTCTGAGCAGCAGGCTAACAGAACTGTTCTCTCACAGCTACGAGCTGGATGCATTAGTCCTCTGAAGAACCTGAGGAGAATTGGCATCCTGAGGATTCAGGACTTCTTCGACGGCTTTGACGCCTACAGCTTCAGCCCGGATGAGATCGATGCCGTGTTCCAGGCTGTGGTCTGGCCTCAGGTGCACGTTGTGATCAGTCATTGACTTTAGCTGTATTTGTTTTTGTTTCAGTCATCCAAACAATTCCGGTTCACTGACGAGATCATTTTTTTCTCTTTAATGTGCAGGTATGTCGTCTCCCAACAGAGAGCACCTACTCCCCCACCCCTCTGCTGAAACTCATCCATGTGTGGTGTAAAGATGCACGGTTGGTACTCTGTTACACTGCCTCACACAGTTATAAGACTGTAATTTAAATGTAAATCTTAATTTTTTTATGCCTGTTTCAGGTTCTTCCCTCTCATAGCCAAGCAGAAGCCAGATCATCCAGAATGTGACATCCTTCGAAACGTTTTTGCCCTCCTCTCTGCAAAAAACGCATCCACAGCGACCATTGCCATGGCGATGGACATAGTTGAGTCTCTAGCAACAGTGGAAGATTTTGTTGCCACAGAGACCGAGACTGAGCTCAGTGTGAACGGCTGTGTGTTCCCGCAGCCTGACGAGGGCGCTATGATCCGTGCAGGTACTTAAAAAAACACTCATTCCACCACTTTCGGGCTCAACTTTGCTTCTGTCGAAAATGAAATACACACTTTGTTTCTTTTTTTCCTCCTCAGAGTCTTTAACTCAGGGCTCCAGGCTGCTGCTGCCTCACATCTCCACCCTGCTGCGCTACCTCAGCGGAGTCGTGCGCAACACAGACAGGCTGAAGAAAAAGAAGTTCAGGGCACAGGTGGCCAAGGAGCTCAACATCCTCTCCAAGTGAGTTACCTGTCTCCCCCGCTGTCAACAGTTTCATCCCAGAAAAGCAGATATGTTGTGGAAAAGACCTGCTTTCAGTCTAAGTTGGGATTCATCCTTCTCTCCTGTGTAGAATCAGTCGATTTGTGAGCGACAAGGAGCAGAGCTCGGTGCTTATCAGCTTGCTGCTTCCTTATCTGCAGAAAGGCAACAACCCTCAAGTAAGACCCTTTAAAGTAATATTTTACTTTGTTCTTTGCTGTAGAACATAGAAAAAGTAATGTTAAAGCTCATAAAATGAAAATACTGGCTCATTTTTTAATTTCAAACATTTGGACGTAAGTGGTACTCCAAAGACACATCTTTCAGTTAATTCGGTTGATTGACAAGCAGTCCGTGAGATGATTGGACATAAAAGATCATCTTAGAGACCGTGTCTCGCAGAGGTAAAACTCTGCAGAAAAACGAGACTACAGACTGTGAAAAAGAGTTGATTCCAAGAATCTTAAGAAATCCGTGTGCACAGGGGATTTGGCTGAAAATTTGTGTGGGATGCTCGTGATCGTCAGACCAGTGGATCCCAGACATATGTGAACTGTGTGAAAAGAAGAAAATAGTAAACATCAACATGGCTTGACTTTTTTTTTTTTTTTAGATGTTTTGCTGCCATTAAAATCAAAATCGCATCATTTTTTTCTCAAGATGGTACATTTCCTCATTTTAAATATTTAATATGTTCTATTGTGGATAAAATATGGGTTTGTGGGATTTTTAAATGACTACATTTTGTTTTTAATTTACATTTTAAGCGGTGTTACAGCTTTTTCCAGTTTAGGTTAAGGATGATGTGATGAATTATTGATCTCTGTAAATGATCAATGGCTGAAGAGTTTGGTATTGTGATGCTGAATGTCTTCAGAAGTGTCTTCACTCAAGGAAAACTTTGTGTGCGTTTGTTTCAGGAGACGGAGATTGACATTCTGGCCACCATCCAGAACCTGCTGAGGCAGTGCGTGCAGCCCACGGCTTTCCTCCGATCGCTCAGCAAACTCTTCTCCATCATTCACAACAAGCTGCCCAGGAAGGCCCTCACCTCCGTCTTCCAGGTAGAGCAGAACGGACCTCAGGTTTGATTAAACTCAGTGTGTCTGTCAGTGTCAGTTCTGCTCATCGACTGTAGAAGAAGAACTGGATCAGCCCTCCGGTTTCCTGAAGAGTCCTTTTGAAGCCCCTTCTTGCTCGAAGATCCAACTATTAATTCTTCTTTTTCTGACGTTAACACAAACAAACATGAATCAGTGCATTTCTTGGTTTGTGAGAGGGAAGTTTTGTTCATGAGAATTCCTGCACTTCTCTGTTGTCAGACTCTGTCAGATCTGGACCCGTCGCTCACGTACATCACCGACCTAGCAACCAAGGTACGCTTGTTTATTCCGTTCACATTAAACAGTGTCGTTGTTCAGATACTGGATAAATCAGAGGTGGATCTTTGTGAGAGGATGGGTAACTGGGTTAAAACCTCAACAACAAACACGCTGCTCTGCACATGTCCTCTCCAGCTTAATGCGTTTGACAGTCGGCACCTGGATGAGATCTACTTCGACGTTCGCCTCACCGCTTTCCAAGACGCCACCAGGCGGGTCAGAGACATGCAGACTCTGGACCTGGACTACATCAGCATCATCTCCCACAACTGTTTCCACACGTACGAGGTGAGTGGATCTGAGTCGACCGCTGCGGTCTAAAACGTAAAAGGTTTTTTGGGGTTTTTTTTCCCCTCACTCTCCTTCATTTCTTTGATGTAGCTCGGCGACATGTCGCTGTCAGACAACGCCACCACCTGTCTGTCTGCAGTCATCGAGCAGCTGGCAGCGGTCGGGGCAGGAGAGCAGATCTACAAGGACGTGATCCAGCACACCATCCTGGATGCTGTCCTCAGGGGGCTCCGCAGCAAGACAGAGGTAAAACTATTAACAGGGTTAAATCTGAACGCTCCTAATCTCAGGCTGGCTTCTAATCGGAAACTGTGATCTCAGAGTGTGCAGCACGAGTACACCACCATCCTGGCCTGCCTGGTGAAGACTTTTCCTTCCAAGAAAGACTTCAGAGACCTGGTGCAGCTTGCCGACTACAATGACCCTGAATCTGACTTCTTTGAGCACATGAAGCACATCCAGGTGCGATGCACACCTCCAGGCCCTCTCTCTCTTTAGTTTGACGTTTAAAAGCACTGACATGCATGTATTCTCTTTTTTTCCCCCTTGGTCTAGATCCACCGTCGGGGTCGCGCCCTGAGGAAGTTGGCCAAACAGCTGACGGAGGGCACGGTGCTGTTGACGCCACGTTCTCTTCAGAACTTCATCATGCCGTTCGCCACGACCGCCCTGATGGATGAAAAGATGCTCAAGGTGACTGGAGAATGATCTTTTTTCAAAGCGTAAGGTTTTTTTTTTGTTTTTTTCCCAGCTGGTGCATTCAGATCCTCCCCTTCTTCCTCACTGCAGTACGAGAACATGATCTCAGCGTCGGTGGACGTGGTGGGTGCAGTGTGTCGCAGGCTCACCTGGTCCAAGTATCTCTTCTACCTGAAGCACTTCATCCACATCCTTCAAACCGGACAGGCGGAGCAGAAACTGGCCGTCAGGTTCGATCTTTCTGTTGTACAGTGGTTTATGTGAACCCTAATTTACCATAAAATATGTTTCAATCTTCATTCAAGCCACAATAACTGACAAACACAATGTGCCTACGCTAAAAAAAACAACACAATTTTAATTTCTCACGGTTTAAAACTACCTTGACATCATAAAAGTAAAAATGGATAGAAAATGGGAAGTCGTCTCTAAATGTTTAGGCATCTATTACTCCCTACTCTAGCTAAGACGACTCTAAAACCACAATACAGAACCCTCAATAAGGTCAAGAACAACCCACGGTGACGTCTGACGGCTTGAAGACATCAGTGGACCAGTCAGACGTCTCCGTTCATGAGTCTATCATACGTAGGTGAATGGACAGGTAGAACACATGGGTAAAACTCTCAACTTAACGTCTAAAGATCATCCCAACAGTAAAGTATGGTGGAGGAAGCATCATGACTTGGGATTTTGTTGCCAAATGAGGACCTGGAAAATTGAATTCTTAAACTTGCCAGATAATAATAATAATATCATGGTGGGTGAAGAGTAGAAGAAGCTGGGTGATGCATCAGCACAAGAGAACTGAAGTAAATCCACCTGAGAAGGTCTTCAGGAAAAGAAAATGCACCTTCTGGAGTGGCACAGCCACATTTTCACACAAGTGGAGATCCTGTGGAATGAGCTCAAGAGCTGTTCATACCTTAGATCTCACAAACATGACTGAGCTGAAGCTGTTCTTTTTTTTTTGAAGCTTTTCTGTAAAGAGGATTTGATCAATAACTCCAAAACAGAACAGCTGATTGAAGGTTAAAGGTCATTTGACTGGAAATCAGCTGCTAACTCCAAGGGTTCAACTGTGGACATGTTTTTTTATTATTGTGACTAACTTGATGACATTTTATGTCAAATTTACAGAGAAAAGCGGTGAATTGTAATGGGTTCATAAACTTACCACTCTATGTGTGAAATGAAAGTATATTCTTTGCTTCTTTTAACTATTGAATTGCCTTTGATAGTCTTGTTTTTACCGTGTGATGGCCAGCTCACTTTTGAAGTGAGCATTCTGGCCTCTTTGTGATCGTTTTTACTTTGTTTGTTCCAGTTTGCTTGTTACTGTGCTGGAGGCGTTCCATTTTGACCATCAGACGCTGAGCAGAGAGATGGAGGCTGCCAAAGCTCGAGAAGGTGACTCACTTCCCTCCCTGCTGTTGTTTTGTTTTTTGTTTTTGTTTGTTTCAGATCTTTTATTGTGGTATAAATCTTGACCTTCTTAATCTTTCCAAGTTTTATGACAATCGGATTTTACTCTAATTTTTCTGACAAGCTGGAAGCGTCGCGATTGATGCAGATGGCGAAGACGAAGCTCCAGCTGTCGAAACGGACGCCAGTGATGACGAAGAAGCCATGGAGACCGACGCGAAGGCCGCGTCCGCCGAGGTCCCCATGGAAACGGACGCTGCGGAAGGAGAAGAGGAAGTGACGACGACTGAAGCCAAAGCCGAGGCACCTCCTCGGTCGGCTGCCGCGTGGAGCGGACTGCCGCAGAGCCGGGAGGAGCTGGAGTCTCTGATCGCCGCGATCCAACAGACCGTCAGCGTCAGCGTGCTGCCCCGCCTCCACAAGTGTCTCACTGCGAAGGTGCGAAACACTCGGGCAGTCCTGTAACCTGTCCTGGGCGCTCTCAGCAGCTGTATAAATGTGGAAGTTCATCTTTGTTTTTTTTCTCTCAGGTGAAGCGCGATGAGGAGCACAAGGCGGTGAAGTCAAAGGACGTGAAGGATGAGGAGGTGGTGCGGATCCCGATAGCCTTCGCCATGGTCAAACTAATGCAGACTCTGCCTCCGCACGTCATGGAGGCCAACCTGCCTGGGTACGCAGCTGCGAGTGGGTTTTAGGGAAAGCTCAGTCTGTGAGTGGGATTGATCTTTAATATACATGAATACGTTTCTCCTCGTTCAGGATCCTGATCAAAGTTTGCATACTTCTGAGGAACCGCTTCCAGGAGATCCGCGACGTAGCGAGGGGAACTCTGGTGAAAATCCTGGAGGCTCTGGGCTGCAGATATCTGCAGTATCTGCTCAAAGAGATGCAGGGGGTTCTGGTCAAAGGGTACCAGGTAAGATGTGAACTCTGAGAAGGATGTCTGTCATAGAGAGGAAACAAAGACACATCTGTCTACGCCTTCCTTCCTTCCTTCCTTCCAGGTCCATGTCCTGACGTTCACAGTGTACCAGCTGCTGTCAGCGCTCAGTCCAACCCTCCAGAGTGGTGACTTGGACTCCTGCATGAACATGTTCATTGATGTAAGAAGACCTCGGTCGGCATCTGTTTACGGCAGACTTCTTTATTCGCGTCTTGTCCTCTGAAACGTCTCTTCGTCTTGGCCCTCTTTGCGACCAGATCTTCAACAACGAGCTGTTTGGGAAGGTGGCCGAGGAGAAGGGAGTGAAAGGCATCGTCTCCAAGCTGATGGAGGCGCGGCACAGCAAGAGCATGGACTCGTACGAGCTGCTGGCGCGGTTCTGCAGCAGGGCGAGCATCACCCAGCTCATGCTGCCGCTGAAGGAGGTGAGGAGGGGGGGTTGTGAGTAAATATCAGGTCGTGGTCACATGGTAACCGACTTTGTCTTCGTTTCAGATCCTGGAGACCACATCCAGTTTGAAAGTGTGTAACCGGGTGGGTGCTGTACTGCGACGACTGATCCTGGGTCTGCTGGAGAACAGCGGCATGACTTCCCAGGACATCCTGCTGCTGAGCCACGGCCTGGTCAGCCAGAGTCTGCCGCTGCTCACCAAGAGAGACCGGTACGCTGCCACAAACTGTCACACTGACTGCAGACTAGCTCCATCAACTCCTCACATCCTCTTTTGTTTGTTTGTTTGTTTGTTTTAGAGAGAAGGCATCAGCTTCGCTTCCCCAGGATCCCAGACTGCCCCCTCCCAGCTGTCTGCTTCTGCCTCCGACTCCAAAGAGAGGAGGCCAGAAAGCTCCGGTGAGCAGCCGGACCAACATGCACATCCTGGTGGACGCCGGCCTCAAGGTGCTGATCCTTTAACAATATTTCTTTGTGTCAACTTGCAACTTAAGGGGAAAACAATTCAGTATCCTAAAACAAAGTCGCTCCCACCATTTCTCAGCTGCTGCATTTGAGTCTGAAGAAGTCCAAGGTGACCTCAGCAGATGCATCAGCTCTGGAGATGCTGGATCCTTTTGTTCTGCTGCTGCTGGAATGCCTGGACTCCATGCACGTGAAGGTATAAACACTGAACTGCTCAAAGTCCGTCTTGTCTTATAAAATATAAATATTCTCCACTGTCATTGGTCTCCAAGGTGATCACAGAGGCCCTGTTGGCTTTCACTTTGCTGCTGAAGTTCCCTCTGCCAGCGGTGCAGCAGAATGCTGCTCATCTGACCAAGCAGCTCTTTGTGCTGCTGAAGGATTACTCCAAAGCTGGTGCCGCCCGCGGGGAGAACTACCACCTGGTCCAGAACTGCTTCAAGGTATCCCGGCGAATGGCTTCAAATGCGCCGATGTTCATCAAGCTGCTGAAGCTTCAGTCGAGGTTCTTTCCTTCTCTCAGGTTATGACGATTTTGGTGAAGAACATCAAAAGCAACAAGATCTCGGAGACGCAGCTGCAGGTGCTGCTGGCGTACGCCGAGGAGGACATCTACGACCAGTCGCGTCAGGCCACTGCGTTCGGCATGCTCAAGGTAACCGGTAAAGCTCTGGTTAAAAATGATGCCGTGAACATGGCGGGGAGGTAAAACTGTGTGTTCATTCACGCCAGGCGATCCTGTCCAGGAAGCTGATTGTTCCAGAAATGGAGGACGTGATGACCAAAGTGGCCAAGCTGTCCGTCACCGGGAGCAACGCTATGATCAGAATTCACTGTCGACAGGTTGGAACACTTTCCTGTGACCTCCAGACCGGAGCTGCGGAGTCATGATGAAAGAATGCTGTTTCTGTGTGACGCAGATCTACCTGAAGTACCTGCTGGACTACCCGCTGGGGAAGAAGCTGAAGGGCCACCTGGAGTTCGTAGTGGCCCAGCTCCAGTACGAGCACGACACCGGCAGGGAGTCTGTCCTGGAGATGCTGGCGTACATCTTCCAGACTTTCCCCCAGGTGTGTAAATCCAAGAGTAAACCACATTCAGCTTTATCAGAGCTAAACGTTCGCCATTAACCGCTTTGACATTTTTTCTGCTCCTTCAGGATCTGCTGTTGAAGTTCAGCAGCCTGTTCTTCGCCCCGCTGGCTCTGACTGTGGTCAACGATGACTCGGCACGCTGTAAAAAAATGGCTGCCATGGCCATCAAGGCCCTGCTCAGCCAGCTGGACACAAACCACCAGAACACCTTATACTCCTTCGTCAACACCTGGCTTAAATCGGAGAAGGTACAAAAAAGGACGGGGTCACTTTTAGATTAGGACGGCGGAGGGTGTTGATTGATGTTTGTTTACAGACCAGCCTGCGGCGGCTCGGAGCTCAGGTCTGCGGTCTGTACGTGGAGGTGGAGGAGGAGAAGTTCACCCGTCGCCTGGATGCCCTGCTGCCTCTTCTGGAGAGAGAGATCCACCCTGACAACTTCGAAGACGTGAGTACCCGGACGTAAAGCTGGAGTAGCAAAAGAAGGAGCCTTTTATGTGCAAACGCGTCTCTTTCTCAGATTGAGGAGGAGCAGGATGAGAAAGGAGCCGACAGGCTCTTGTTCAGTTTCCTGACTCTCATCTCCAAGCTGAACAAACACTGTGGCCTGCTGGAGCTCAGCAAGCCCTCCGACACTCTCCGTCACATCTGGGGTGAATATCAGTCACCGGTTTATTGTCCACACACACACTCCTCAGATGCTGAAAAACACGGTTGTTGTTGTGGCTCTGAAACCCGTTTAGGTCACGTTGAGGCACACCTGAGGCACGCCCACTGCTGGGTGTGGCTGACCGCCTCGCAGCTTTTCGGCCAGCTGTTCGCGGCTCAGCAGGCGGAGCAGCTGGTCGCCACGTGGAGACGGGAGACGGGGGACGCTTCGCCTCTGCCGGCGGCCACCGCCTTCATCACCAGTAACCTGGACAAAAAGGTGAAGCCATAATTGTTCTACTATTTTTATGCAGCCATCTCATTCCCAGATCTGACGCCTCATTTCTGTGCTTTTCTGGCATCTAGATGAGAGAGTTGGCGTTATCTTTCTGCCATCAGCTGCAGTCCAAGTTCTTGGACACAGCGTCAGGAGAGCAGGTATGTGTTGCATCTTCGAACAGTTTGGACCGCGCTGACGTTTTCGAGTGACTGAACTCTTTGGTCTCGCCTGCAGGTGATCAAGAACCTGCTTTTTGTAGGTAAGGTGATTTACCTCATATCCCCAGAGTCCAACGTCACTTCTGAAGAAGAAGCGCAGGAAGAGGAGCACGAGGAGAATGGGAACGAAGAGGATGATGGAGAGGAAGGAAAGGAGGTGGAGGAAGAGGATGAGGACAAAGAGGAGAGTGACGACAAGCCTCCTTCTCTTCTGTGGCTGATGAAGAAACTGTCTCTGATGGCGAAGAGAGAGGCGGCGTTCACTCCCAAAGTTCCTCTGAAGGCACGCCGACAAACCAGTCGTTTAGTTCCACTTTCTGCTTGGTTGAAATGTTTCCACGTGAAAGCAGTGGTGCCATTTCTTTCCTTTGTCTCCCTCCCACAGCGTACGTGTGTGTTTAAGTTTCTGGGAGCGACAGCTGTGGACCTGGGGAAGGACCGGCTCGGCCCGTACCTGACCACCATCATCAGCCCTCTGTACAGAGAGTTGGACAGCACCTACGCAGATCAAGGTAAACGCTTAGTCTAAGTTTTAAGAAACAAAAAATACTCCTGATTGGGTTTGATTTATTTATTTGTTTTGTGCTCAGATCCCACCCTCAAGAACCTGGCGCAGGAGTTGATCGAGCTGCTGAAGAAGCAAGTGGGGCTGGAGAGATTCTCCCTCGCCTTCTCCGCGGTCCAGAGGGAGTTTTCACAGAGGCGAGCGGAGCGCAAGCGGCACAGAGCCATGCAGGTACGAGACCACACACACACAGAGTCAAGAGAAACGGCTCCAGTCACCCGTCAATCTTTCACTCGTCTCATCTTCTCCCGCAGGCGGTGGCTAACCCAGACATCGCCGCCAAGAAAAAACTGAAGAAGCACAAGAATAAAATTGAAGCTAAAAAGAGAAAAATCGAGTTCCTCCGGCCGGGATATAAAGCCAAAAAGCACCGGAGCCATGCGCTGAAGGACCTGGCCATGGTGCAGTGAGCTGCACTCGAGCGGAGACGCGTTTTTATCAAGGACACTAGCTGGACTCTTCCCCCACGTCCCACCTCTTTCTCCAGTTAATAGAAATCAGAGACCATTTCCTGTTACAGATACGGCGGTCCAGGGTCAAAGAGAAATGAGATGCCTCGGAGCAGCTGGTGCACAGCGGGACACCCCTACACCCCTGATGACATGGATTCATACGACTTCCACACACAAGCTGAAGTCAGCTTTTTCTTCTCCTGCTGTGAAGTGGCTGCAGGACTCTGCTCAAATTTGTATAATGTGCAGTTAAATGTACGAGTTTATTAAAAAAATGTTTAATGATGATTGAAGTAGCATCTATTATTAATGGGTTTGTAGATTTCCATTAGGTTGTGCTGCACATCTGATTAATAAAATCAGGTGGTTTTATCTTCAATAACTGATATTTCTATTTAAAAATTAAAGTCTAAACATCGATACAATTGATTGCATTCTTTACTGTGGATGAAGGTCACTGTACAGGCAGATATAAATATGCAACCATAAAACGTTCGAGCGCATAGTTAGTGTTCAGCAACTCTTTTACTATTATGCCAAAGCTGCACTGAAGGATTTTGATTCGGACAAAACAAGAGGAAACCTTAGAAAACCTTGACATTTCATGACGTAAGTACAGATCAAAACATCCAAGGCTGCAGTAACACTTGGTTGGAGCACATGAGATGCAGAAACAGAGTAAAAGTCTTGTTTCTTACTTTGCAATGTAGCTAACTATAATATTTTAAAAAAGAAAAGTCAGGTTTTCTTATTTAGCAATGATAGCACGGCCTTGGGTACGCATGCTCTACAATCTCTGAAAACTGTGCCTCCAGTGCACGCTCAATGCAACTCATTCTATGTTTAAAAAAAAATGTCTTAATTCTTTCCAGATGAGTGAGAGGTCGATACTGGTGCAAGTGCTCGGAAATGACAATAACAGTCCTGATAATCCATGAAAATTACTCTCAGTGGTGTAACTACTGCAAAGGGATTAATACAATTAGAAACACAATTACATTCACAGTTGTTGCGAACTGACACTTCATTCCCAAAATAAAGTTTAGATAACAAAATTTCAGTGTTACGCATCCGTGGCTGCAGTCTTTCGATGCTCATAACCTTCATGTGACGTCTTCAGCAACATCTGGCACAGTCCAGATGTTACTGCAGCCTTTTGTTTCTCAGTCCCGAGGTTGAAAGGCGTTCGGCGTTGGGAGGACTTGGCCACAAGGCTTTAGATCAGTACGAGGAGGGGACAGAGGAAAGTAGGAGTGCAATCACTGGTCCAGAGGAAAGTGGGACACAGGGAGGGGGTCAAAGATCAGGAGTATATACACAGAATGAGCGGCGAGCTTTACTGCCGACTCTTCAGGGAATCCACTAACCTACAAATGCAAAAAAAAAAAAGAAAAAACAGGAAACATAGTTGAGACTGAGGAAACAGCGTAACATGAAATCATGCTGAACTCTTCTTACCACTCCATAGCCTCGTCCAGGCCAGTTCCTTTAGTGGCCGAGGTCTTGAAGATCTGCCATTTTCTGTCTTTGAGGGCAGGAAGGCCAAGAGAGTTGGCGACTTCAGTCGGCGTCATAGCTTGGTCCATGTCCTGTTTGTTGGCAAACACCACGAGGATCGCCTTCTTCAGCTCCTCCTCCTGCACGGACACCATCACAAAATCACATCGTGAAACGCTGATATTTCTCCACCTGAATTCCAAATGGACATGCTAACAAAAGTAAAAGTCCTACAGTGAAGAGTTGGTAGACATTTAGACTGCAGAAAAAAACTGCTGTTCATTTGGTGTCTCATCTCTGTGTGAAAGGGGCAAACAAAGCTTCTGACATTTCAAGTTCTGGTTGAAGCACTTCACACAAACCTCCAACATCGCCACCAACTCTGACTTTGAGATGCCCATCCTGTCACGGTCGCTGCTGTCGACCACGTAGATGACCGCATCTGTGTTGGAGTAATAACACCGCCAGTAGGGCCTGTGAAGCAGACGGATCAATGGGAAAAAGATTGCTGAAGCGCATAGAGAACGAGAGGCACTTATAAACCGCAAGGAACTGAGGTTAAAGTGATGTGAAGGAAATGACTGACGGTGACGGAGCTCCTCCAGACACTGTCTGCCACGAACACCCACCTGATACTTGTCTGTCCTCCCAGATCCCACACCTGGAACTTCAGGTTCTTGTATGTGACCGTCTCGACGTTGAAGCCGATTGCTGCAGAGAGAAAAATCCAGATAAGTGCACATAAGAAAACAAATAAATCGTACTTAATTTAATTATGATATATGCCATGGCATCTTTTTTTGTTTCTAAACAAGCAACTGCTTCACAAAAGTCTTGATCTCAAACCCCCAGTGAGAAAAATGTTCAGGAAGTTTGAGGTTTGTGTTGTCACTGCGAGGCAACGCTGCTCTAACTATGAGCAGATGCTGTGCGCCTAAACAAACAGCAGACAGGATTTTAAAAAGTCTTTCCTGAGCTTAAGATCGTTTGGTGAGGCTTGCTTTAAACGGGTTTAACCTACCTGTCCCTGCACTGCAATTTCTATGATCATATAATACAAAGAACAGTGAAATTCTGATGGAATACTAATCCTCTGGTAATACGTCTTTCCTTGTTGACATTGGTTTCCAGATGGTTTGTTTTGGCACTCCACTGTGACGAGGATACTACTGACATTGAATATTCAATTACGGTAGAACGGGTGAAGCTTGTTTTTCAACTCTAGCTTTGCTTCTCTCAAAGAAAGATCTGTAGCGAAGAGGAATATTGAGCAGTTTCGTGCAAGTCAACATTTACCTAATTAAATGAAGATTCATTTTGATCTGTCTTGATATGGGTGCAAGAGTGGTGTGTGATGAAGGAATGACGACAACAACACAAGCTACTAGTACTGAGGGTTCATCCACACACCATTCCTATTATTTATAAATCCATCTGTCAAGCAAAGAAATCCCACCATGTTTCCTTCAAAAATCTCATTTATCCTCTTGTGAACCTGTGCTCACTCCTTTGAGCTGTAAACCCACATCAGAGCATGTTTGGCCAAAAAGTGAGCAAATAAATGCAAAACGTTGAGTCCTGATCTACAGAAAGGACACCTCTTTTCTTAACATCATCCCATCAGACCTGTCCTTCAAACACTTGCCTATTTAGTCACAAACTTGTAGACAGAACTTATAGATTTATGAGAAAACGGGTAAATGTCGGAAAAGTACCAATCTACTCCCATGGAAATGGAGATCAGGCACTCTCCTTATTCTAAGTTTTGTTGGCAATATTTAGCATGACATTGATAAACAACTTGGACAGACTTATGACACTGTTCACAGTTTCCTGATTTATCGCTGCTGGAGGGTCACATACTGCACAATCTGACACCGACTTGGTCAATTAATTGGTTAAATTGCACATTCGCAACAAAACACATGGAAAATGAGGCATAACCACACACAAAACTCAAGCTATTTAAAAGCAAGGCTGTCAGAGATCCTTAACATGCATACAGACAATATATCACCAATATACCCTAAAATTATTTATGAACTTGGCAAAACAAAAAACTTTAATTCATGGCAAATAACTGAAATCTGGCTCACAAAATTATGAATCAGCAATGTTGTCAACAAGTTAGACATTCTTTACCGTCTTAGAGGAACAAAGTGTTGATGTTCCTTCATTCTTATGTGTATTCATTTGTCAGTGATGATGCTTCTGATGTTTAATACAACTTCATAAATATTTCCTACCAGAACAGTTGAAAAGATGACATTATAGATGAAGAAGTATGAATAACCAGTACGTACTGGGGATGGTGGTGACGACTTCTCCAACCTGAAGTCTGTAAAGAATAGTCGTTTTTCCTGCACCGTCCAAACCCAGGATCAAAATCCTCATCTCCCTGGTGCCAAAAAGGCCAGAGAAGAGACTCGAGAAGAAACCACCTAGAAACAACACACAGGGGAAGAAATCAGAGATGCTTCTTTCGACTGGAGTACAAAAAAAAAAAAGTATAAACGAATTTTTAAAAATATATTTTTACTTGGATTGTTGGGGGTTACCTGTTTTGACGTATCATCAATATTGTGTTTGCAGCGATTTAAACCTTGATTTTTAAAAAATTATACATATATATATATATATATATATATATATATATATATACACACATTTTTTTGTTTTGTTCTTTTTAAAATCAGTATGAATCTGGTGGTTGAGAAGGCTAAATGTGGATGGCTTGTAATCACGGTGGAGGATGATGTGTTTTCACTCAATACTAATATATTACTGCGTTCTGTCATTTCCACACAAAAATTCGATGCTGTGTAAATGTAATTATAATTAAAAAACAGAGCTGAGGAGTTTGGAGTGAAAACAAGCAACAAGAACTCATTAACTGTAAACAGCTAACGTTAGCAACGAGGCTATCTGGCAACAAATGCGCTTTCTGTTAAGAGACGGAAACGTTAAATAAAGAGGGTGTATTGGTATTACATCACACAAGAATTAATTAATTTAGTTTTAGGTGAGTATTATATTTATTAAACCAGCGGTTATAAAAAACTTACCCATTTCCACAATCCTCGACACTCGCTGGCTCCGTGGTTGACGTGTCGCTGGATGACGTCATCAGCTGTAGCTCGCATTTAGTTTCGCCAAATTCGTCAAAAACGCCAAAAGACTAATTCATGGTGATATCACCCAATACCAGGTAAAATGACTAAAAATTATTTTCATAATAATAATAATAAATGTAGGATATATGTAATAGAGTACATTGTTTAAAAAAAAATATTTCTTTTAGCGAAAGTGCGGGTGGTGACAAGAAGCTTCATAGCAACGGTTGCGCTGGTGCGGGGTGCATTCAAGAACCCAAAACTGACTCGTGTTCCGAAATGTTCAGTGGTTTTGTCTGCAGCAACGTTACAACGCACGTTGAATCATTTTGAATGCAACTTGCGTTAGTCGAAGGAGTTGCCCTCTCTCTTCACAGCATCAAATTTATGATCACCAGAGATCAGATTAAAAAAAAATCAAGGGAAGAGTGGAAGACTGCTACATATCGTGTTAATTTAAAGCAAAATGCAACCCTGAGTAAACAGTTCGGAACAACTTAATTATGAGGGAGTAGGTCTGAGGTGCAATTATCCACGGATGGAGCTGGCGCCCGTCGCCTGAGACATCGTTTACGATCCGCGGTGACACCGACAGGATGGTGGAGCGGTCGGACCGAGCCCCTCTGCTGGACTGGGAGGAGGTTCCCTCCGCGGAGAATCCCAGCGGGGAACCGCCGGCGGTGGCTCAGGCTAAGGACCGACTGTCGAGTCCCTCTAACAGCCGCGCCTCGACGGGATGCTCCTCGCCGGTGTTTGGGTGGAGCAGCGGACCGGGGGGTCCCACTCCCAGTCCAGACGGCTGCGGCGCCCCGCCCGCGACCTCCGGCGCCCCCGCGACCGCCGAGGAAGCGCTGCCTCCCGACTCAGGAGCGAGGGAGGTGTCGCAGGAGGACAGGATGGTGAAGTGGGAGGAAAAGGACCAGATTGTGTCAGTCTTTGTAGTTACATTCAATACCAGATCAGGTGGGACATCAATACTGTCATTACTATATCACGAAAGAATATACAAAAAAAGTACAATTTATATTATAACTGTAATCATTATAGATTATATAATCAGTTACTAATAATGTGATCAATTGATTTCTGACGGTCAGGCTGCATGTTTGAGCCCCCACAACCTTCTCTTACAGGTGTGGCTTTTTCTGGCCTGGCCATAAGTTTGGAGACATCTCTGAAAGTCACGACATCTTCTTTGTAGCCTGATTGTAACGCAATCTTTGACAAAATGTCAGGGTGGGCATAACAATCAATCAGCTGGTGCCTTTTGCAGAGTTAGGCCATGCATTTTTAATGAGGCATGTGTTGAAGACTGAGTGAATAAGTAAGCCACACCAACTGCTTACCTGGAAGGCATGTCAAATTAAAAATAATTGGATATAATATTAAAAAGGATGGAGAGAAAAAAAATGAAAAGAGCAGGACAGGAGAGTCCCTGCAGGGTGGAGCTGGGCTCTTTATGATTTTGCAGCATGTTAGGCTGACAGGAAGGAGAATTGAGTGATGAACAGGTTATAATCGTCTTATATTTTCTGATATTTGTTAATTGAAAGGATCGGGTGTGTTATTACCTCCGTTGTCAAATCTTGGGGTCAAATTCTG
Organism: Zenarchopterus dispar; assembly: GCA_028564865.1. Taxonomy (NCBI): domain Eukaryota; kingdom Metazoa; phylum Chordata; class Actinopteri; order Beloniformes; family Zenarchopteridae; genus Zenarchopterus; species Zenarchopterus dispar. Next base: position 721,923 of record JAOWBL010000016.1, read on the forward strand.
AAAAGAAAATCACCTTTTTCTGTGATTAAGACTCTCTTTTTTTTTTTTTTTTGGTGTTTGGAGTCACTCAACTCAAAAGCCTGAGATAATACAACCCTAATTCCTTTCTTATGGCTGTCCAGGTCTGAAAAGACATTTTTGAGTGAACCTTCGAATATTTCTGGGTTCTGTGACATTACTTGCCCAGACCAGAGATGAATTACCAGCCTCCCCGTCTGTATCTTCACCCAGCTTCACATGGTGCTGCATTTATGGTACCTCTGAAGCGGGTAGCACAAAGCTGTAACATTGACCTCACATGAGCCACACCCTGTAAAGGAGGACGTGTGGAGAGAAGTGACCGAGTCCAACCCGTAAAAGCATCCGCTAATAATGACACAGTACATACATGACTGAAAAGGAAGATTCCCTACAGTATCTCTCTGGTATTTTGGCCAAAGCATGTCACACATATTTCATTAAGACCTCAGGAAATTGTTTCAACTTTTGAAGAAAAGGGTCTTCTTTAATTTCTGTGAAACCGGACTCCAGACACATAAGCACGATCAATTCCCGGCCGAAGCAGTCAATACGGTCACACTGGAGTCTCAGTCCATTAATGAAACGATGCCCTGTGTTTCCTTGTGACTAGAACTAGGATTTATATAATAAATCATGAATTTATTATCCTGTTCATACTGATGCTGTATGAACGCTACAGTACGTACAAGACAAGGGTGCATGTTCTTTTAATTTAGAACATTTTAGAAACCGTTTGTCTACAACAGCTGGATGATGCAAAGTGATTAAAAACATCTGACGTTTCACAATAATATATGATGCTGGAGCAAATTGAAGTAAGGAAAAAGCTGGCAGGGAAAACCGGGTATTGCTCCTTTCCTGGTAATTTTTTTCCTGCTTTTATATTTTTTTCTGGAAACAAGAAGGAATAATTGTTTAGAAAGACAAAGATCTGCAATCAAAAATGAACTAAAGTCTCTATAGTCAGTAATACAAGGTTCAAAAGATGTTACTACTGTACTTGAGCACTTACATTCAGACACTTTTCTCTTCATCTTGTTTGTTAACTGTGAAAACTCACATCTACAGATAGTTCAGAGTTATAGATGAACCTAATGTATTTTTTTTAATTTTTGGGGAAGAAATCAGAGTGAACTCAGACACGAAAGAGAACAACATGCAAAGTCCACACAGAAAAGCCCCTGATAGGATTTGAAGCAGGAAGTTAGTTGCAAAGATGTGACGGCGCTGCTCATCACACCACAGTGCTGCCCATTCAAACATTTCATATAATACAATATAATTAAATTCTTGTTCCAACAAGATCCACCTCACAGGTATCATCAACTGGCATTTTTTTAAACCTGATAGTCTCTAGGAATATAATAATTTTAATAATTAATAATTTAAGTAATTCCATTCAAACTGTTTAATTTTGCTGAACCGTTACAATATATTGTCATAAGTTTTGCCCAGATCTCCTGGGGGTGGTGTAGGGGAGTCAAGTTTGTGGGCCATCTCGCTGGAACTTTTCAGTATTTACACATATTTTTTTTCAGTATTTACACATGTTTTCTAAAAGACTGAAATCAAGGTTTTATTGTAGTCACTCTAATACTTTCACATTGTTGTCCTCAAGACACGTTGGATTCAGTCATGCTTAATGTCCATTTAATATACCGGTCTAGGCTCAGACTTTAACTTTTTGTCTAAAGCTTCTTTAATCTATTCACAAAATCTTCTTTCCTCATAATGCTGTTTATTTTTTAAAGTGCAGCAGTCTCTGATGTGGCAAAGCAGCCCCACATCACGATACTGCCCCCCACGTACTTTACAGTTAGGATGGGGTTCTGAGGCCTGCAAGCGTCCCCCCCTTTTTCTTCCAAAATTAACAATAATTATGACTTAACAGTTCAAGGTTTACCTCGTCTGACTCAAAAAAATTAAGATCTGGATCATTGTGGAACTGTAATCTGTTCAGTTTTTATGGTGGTTTTGGAGTTAGGAATGTAGTTTATATATATGATCATTTCTTCCTTCCTGGTATCAGCCAACATCTTTACAAAGTGTTTCCTTGTTGTTGTGAGGTTCATTTGCACATTTTGCATCAAAGCACATTCATCTCTGGGACACAGAAGCCAAGTATATCTAAAAAAATATATATATTTTTAATTTTTTAAAAAATCAGGAATCCTAGTTGACCTAAAACAGGGATGGTTTCCATGAACTTACTGACAGACATCCAGATTTAAAAGAAAACTGTAAATAAATCTCTGCTTGCTATACATTGTGTTTTTTTTTTAATAAAATAATGCAATGTGGAAAATTTTGTTATAAACTGGAATTAAAAAAAAAATTATCTCAACATAGGCAATTATTTCTCCACAAGTCTTGAGGTCCCAAATAGCTGTCAGAGTGACTTCAAAGCGTCTGTGGATGTCCTGACATCTCGGTGGATGATACAGACCTGCAGCCTCGGTTTAATGACATATCAGCTCATATTTCTGCACAAACGTCGCTGACTCATACCTGCTCTGAATAATAAAATCAAACACCTTCTCTGTTGGTCTGCACCTGCCGGAGCCTATTTACTCAGCTGTCGCTCAAAGCTCAACGGCACATGATGAATTCCAAGGAGTTCCGTAGAGCCGTGTCACTGGGGTTCGTGCATGTGAAATGAAAATGGTGATGATATATGTGTCGTGTTTATTCTTGAGATAATCATTGCTTTGTTGCTTGTGTGTGATAATAGGAAACATGCTGGAGTGGTGTCTGCCCAAAGACATGGACCTGGAGGGAGTGGAGTTCAAAGCCATCGCGAGTGGCTCCCACCGAGTCACCACAGACTTTATGTGAGTGTGTGTGGTATCAGTGTAAGATTGTACTTTGCATTCTGATGGATTCAGCCACACAGGCAAGTAGAAGATGCACATCTATAATGTTAACGCTCGCCCCATGTGCCTGTCCTGGCAGGATCTAGTGGAGGAAAGTGTTGTCCGGCAGAGAAAAAAAAACAGAAGCCATCTGGCAGTGCCTTCACTTCTCATGCTTATCTGTTTGTTTGTCTCTCTCTCTCTGCTTCCACAGCTACTTCCGTAAGGGCTGCTACTTTGGCCTTGCCTGTTTTGCCAACATGGCAGTGGAGAGCATGGCAGAGAGGGGGGCGAGGATGAAGTCGGTAGGGATCCTGTCTCCTTCCTACACCCTGCTGTACCGCTACATGAGCTTCCTGGAGCACCAGGTTCGGTAAGAAGAAAGAGAAACCTCTCATATTGCACAGTGCCATCAATGAACAAAAACACCCTAAAATACCACAAGGCCTGCTTCGGTCTAAGGATAAGGACTTCCTCTCTAAATCACTTCAGCACTGGTTACACTTACACCTTGGGTCAAATATACAAACATTTTCTTATGCAAGTTAAAGGGAAGTTCATCCATTCAAGTGGTAATTCCTCTAATCGCTTTATCTTCAGTATAAATGTTTAACTTTTGTAACAGCTGAATTAAAGCTAAAATGCTAACAAATAGGCCATATTAAAATAAACACAAGTGGGATCATTTGATAAAAAGTCAACAATATTAAAACATAGAAACATGATTTGAACATATAAAGACATGTTTTGAAGAAATAATTTGAAAAATCAATCTTTTTTAAAAACTGAATATGTTTATTCTGATGTTCATCTATAAATACGGATTGTATTTACAGCCTGAGAACCTGGAAAGATCGACACACATATGTTACAAGACAGAGATCGAAAAAAAGTGAAATTCTGTTCCTCACACAGAGTTGGAACATGTTTTCAACTATGTGTGCTGAAACACATTTACCTGCGTTAACTACCACCCATCTATCTATCCATACATTAACTTCAAGTTATGAGGTTCGCAGCGTAAGCAGAGAGGCCTCGGACCTTCTCCAGCGCTTCTGAGGAAGATTCCTAGACCAACTGAGAGATATAATCTCTCCAGTGTGTTCTGGGTTTGCACCGGGGCCTCTGCCTGGTTGGATCTTCCTGGAAACACCTGCCCAGTGAGGCGTCCAGGTGGCATCCTAGCCAGATGCTTGATTGACTGCTGAAGAGAGAACGTTGCCTTTTCTGCATTACTGCAGATGCTGCGCTGACTGAACAAGCAGTGTGTCAGCTCACCACCTCCAGGAGGGGCTGCACGAGATGTTGTGTGTGTTGTGGTTTTTGGCAGCAGCTGATGCTGTTCTGCATTGCTCAGTGTTCTGACTCCCATTGATCAAGACCGGCTCTTAGAACATGAAATAAGTTCAACGCTGAGGGTATTAATCCCTGTATGAATCAAATTACGGACGCACGGTGCGTGGGAACAAGACATTAGCTCCTGGTTTTCTCCTCAAGCAACAAGTGTCTGTGACGTTGCATTTGATATCAGTTAGAAAGATATCGACCACTCCTGAGCTCTAATTTCATACTAGTCTTATATTCATTCATTCATTCATTCACTCACTTATTCATTCATTCATTCATTTACTCATTCATTCACTTATGCATTCATTCATTCATTGCTTCATTCACTCCAGGAGGTAAAGTGCAGCCAGAAATATGTCAAATAAAAAGATGTTTATATTTTGATATTTGAACATATTTGGGGTCCAAATGTCTGAGGTAAAGCTGTTTGGGGAGAGTACCGCAGGGAAATCCAACATTTTCAGTTTCTTGCTTTCTTTGAGGAATTTCTCCCTTGAGAGAAAGGGAAACTCCGGAGTTTGCTGCTGCGGCTTGTCCATCCTTCCCTTGGACTTGATAATCTCGTGTTTTGTTTTTTTTTTTGTTTTTTTTTTTGCGTGATAGCTGATTAAATGCCTAATAAGGTTGCTAGTTTTATTTTTAGCAACACCCATGCCACTTCGGGAAATCACATCCTTGGGAAATGAGCATGTCGCGGTTTTCCTCTTTCGGCATCAGAGCAGGCTTAAGTCCACGAGGTGCAGATTTGCCGAGATGCTTAAAACCTCCCTCTGAGATTCGACTCATACGAACACAGCAGCGTCGCAGTTGCTGCTGATTAATGGGCAGCACACTCACAATGTTCTCCACCAGGTCCCAGACGTGCTCGATTGGACTGGGATCCGGTGAGTGGGGAGGTCATCTGAGTGCAATAAACTCACTGATATCTTCAAGCTATCAACTGGAGATGATATGAGCTTTGTTGCCTTTCGAAAATAGGCACGGTGTGATCATAAAGGGATTTATATGGCTGTTAAAGAGAAATGCACACAAAAGCAGGATTGTTTTTAAAACACAAGATGAAACCATGCCTTTATGGGTTTTTTTAATATCAAATTCCCAGTTCACCACTGCATATCACAGACAAGACAGCATTTTTTTCCAATGTTCCATTGTCCTGTGGAAGGTGATCTTCAGAATAAAATTCCCAGACCTGCTGGTTATACTCAGAGCATTTGACCTTTGTGCTGATGAGCCAGTAAAAGAACAAAAACGAGACAGTTCTGACTGCTTTGTGTGAGCAAGCTCCCCTTGTCCTCGCCACTCTTGCAGGAAACGCCTTTAACCCACAGTCACACCTCGAATCTGCCACGGTCTGATCATAGTCTGCCTACCAAGCAGCTGCACAGGCAGCAGCTGGGATTAAAGTCCAGGAGTGGAACTTAGGTCCACTATTCACCCTTATGTATAGAGGGCTTTGTAGAGCTATTTTTAACAGCAATAACTTGAAAAAGTTGGAATTCAAGACCATTCTGGTTCAGTTCATTTAGGTTTTTGGGGACCCGCTTATGAAAAACTCTCTTAAAAGTCCTTTCAATTGGGTTGAGGTCTGAACTTTTACTAGCTTCTTAGATTTTTCAACCGTTCTAGCAGATGTAGTTTTGTAAACCTCAGTCTTGCTTCTATGTGCTTTTTAGACAGAAGAGGCTTTCCTTTTCCCGAAAATCCTTCCAAACAATGTTACTGTCATTAGAAAAAGACTAAAGTTGAGTGAAGAAAAACATGGTCCTGTAATGAGCCCTGTAGGGTCTGAGATGGAGTTTTTGGGTTATTTTACATGTCTCTGAGCATTGCATGCATTAACCGTGGGGTAAATTTGCTGGGATGTCTTCTTTTGGACAGACGGGCAACTTCGACCTGAATACTTCCCACTTGCGAACGGTCTCAGTGCAACTGTTTCTCCGAACTAGTGCTTATGTTGTTCCCTATTGGCACTGGGTTGAATTTTTGTAGACCAGAAAACTGTCAAAATGTCTTCTGTCATAGATGTCTGCACACCTGCTAATGATCAGTTCAACAACGACTGATAACCAATAGCACCTATTAATTTTTTTTTTTTTTTCTTTTCGCTGAATTTTGTTGAACAAATAATGGACCAGTGAAAAAGGTGTTCACTGATAATAGGTTGTGCATGGTTTTGAAGTTTAATGAGACAAAATAAACGAGACTAACAGCTGTACTGTGAGCTCTTTAAGACTCCGAGCTAATGTCCAGCCTCTCCTTGAATGACATTTCAATTTCATGGGAGACGCTGCCGGGAAACATTGACCCAGACCAAAGTGACAGAGCAGCCGCTGACCTTCAGACAGTTCTACATTTGCATTTTCTTCAGGCACCGCTCTCTTTTTCACTTTCTCTTTTGAACACAGCCCTGTCTTCATTCATGCCCCCCCCACCCACCCCCCCCCCCTCCACAGTTCCCACACTCTGGCCTGCAGTCATGCAGCGGTCATGCTCATCATTCCTCACGTATCGTGCCCCAGATTCCCCATCTGCTGATCGCCGCGGTAGTCGTAATTTCTTACATAAAGGGCACACTGTCGGTCACAAGGTGATTAGGATACTTGGGAGTTTCTCCCTTTGCCTCGCTCCCTTCTCTCCCTGATTTTATTATCTGTTTTCTGGCGGTGGCGGCGGGGGCTTGTGCAGCTCATTAGTTTTGCAGGGGAAATGCTGATTATAGAAACAAGTGATAAATGTGTCTTGACAGTGAATAATTGCAGCCTGAAAGTTCTTACCGGCATTAAGTAAAGCAGGGAGCACGGTTAAAAAGACAGTTAAATAAATAAATGCCGTGAATGGGAATATTTTTTAGTAGAAGAGCTGTTTTTGCTAAATAAATAAATAAATAAATAAATGAAAATCTTCTTTTATTATTCTTCGGTGAGCTTTATGGGTGAGTTGACTGAAAGCGGTTTAATGTAGTTTAGTCAGTCAAGTAAATGGAACCATTTATTAACTAAAAACATCCAACATTTTCTCCTTTTTTGTGTTTTCTTGTTCTCAATGGAGTACGTTGTATAACAAGCTGTTGAAAACCTTTTTTTCTTACCCAGGAATAATCTGAATTATAGAATCGACGCCACGCTTAAAGTGTGAACTGAACAGATAAGCAGCAAGGTACACACCAAGAAAAAATACATATATCTGGAATTTCAAAGCTTTTTGAAAGAAGTGGAAGACTAAGAGCACTTCAGACCTTGAGACTTTACTTACGTTTGAGTTTAAATTAGTATCTTTGTAGATGTCTTTATCATGTAACTCTGCTTTTCATCTTTTTTAGTATGGACATCAGGATGTGGGCTTCTTTATGCTTTCATGTTTGTCATTGTTAGTAATGCAGGGTCCAAAAATAATATATACCATAGGTTACTTTCAGAGGAATATGAGTTAAAGTGCGACAATGGCATTTTTGACAGCCTTTTTGTATTTATTTACTCATTTGAAGCGTTATATATATATAATCATTTATTAAGATCTGGGAAAGCTAGGTTAAAAAATGGTCACTCTCTGTCCAGCAGTGTGGCTTTATGTTAAGGTAGAGCTCTACAGATGTAGTTTTTACTTTGAGAATGCTGATGGAGAAGTTGAACTGTTTCATTGTTGATTTAGAGAAAGTGCACTCTAGAGTATTGAGTGAGGAATTGTGGTGTTGCCAAAGAAAATGGGGCACAGGACAAGTATTGGGACGGCTTGACTCTAGTGAAGGGTCCAGCAGGAGTAACAGGTAGCTTTCAGGTGGAAGTGGGACTGCATCAAGGGTAGACGCTAAGCTCTTTCATGTTTGTTGGTCACAGATCAAGTTAGAACGGAGTTTCTATGGACTATGATGTCTGCAGATGACATCAGTGGCAGTAAGATGGCTTGACTTGACCATCACTGACCATGGGACATGAAGCAGAGCTGGAGATCTTAAAGTTTTTCTGTGGGAGTGACAAGGATGGAACTTCAAAGGAACAGCCAGAGTTAGACCTCATGGAGATAAAGAAAGAGAGGCTCAGATGGTTTGTATACATAAATAGAAGGGATAGTGGATACATTGGTGGAATAATGCTGGAGATAGAGCTGCCAGGCAGGAGAACAAAAGGGAAGACCAAGGAGAGAGATTTCTGGTGAAAGAGAAGATGCAGTTGGTTGGTGTCACAGAGGAATGTGGAGAAGACAGAGAAACATGGAAATGAGTGATTCATCGTTGCAACCCCTCAAGGGAAAAGCCAAAAGAAGATTTATTAATTAACATCTTATTAAATGTGAAGCTAAAGATGATTTTGCATGTTTCACTAAAGATGAATTTACTGGCTGTCAGCTCATGCAGTAATCCAGTTTTATGCCCAGCATATATATTTTTTTAAACAAGTAAATTTCCAGTCATCAGCAGGCTCTTGAAGGATACGTTTGTGCCCTTTTTTGAAATATACTCCACACAGTATACAAAAAAGCGTTGAGTCCTCCCCACTTTAAGTATACCAGTAAATTAAAAGGGACATCTTCTGCTCAAAACCCCAAAACGATAAAATTTAAAAGCTCCCTTTTCAACCATCTCTTTCTCGCTCTGTTTATATTAGCTGGTTCAAGGGCGAAGAGTCATTATTTTTACTCCAATTCACACCCATCTCCTAGAGTGTGCATCTATGTAATATGTTTTGCAGCTTTGTGTTGTGTAAATGTAGAATAATGTTAAGCTGGGTGCAGATAAAGATGGTGAAGCTGGATAACTGTCCTCTGATCTGGGTCTGTGATGTCACAGTTCCCCGCGTATCTGAACTCCTCGGTGAATGGTGTACTTTCAGACGGTGACAGAGGTGGGTTTTATTGTTTGTTTTTAATTCGGTTCAGACACAGAAATATAATCACAGCTCATGATGTGATAAAAACAAATTAAAGAGTGGTGAATATAACACATGCTGTAGTTACGGCCTTCCGGTACTTGCCTCTCCATCTGGACAGATAGAGAAATTTTTTATAGTTATAAGTGCAGTGCACCACATCCTCCACCCTCATTTTTCATAGTAGGTTTTAGAAGCTATTAATTGAAGTTCCTGTTTTTATTTTGTGCTTGGTCAGGCTCCAGCTTCAGTCTCCGGGACACTACTCTCCCCTGGAGGCCTTCTACGAGGACAAGAGAGCGCTTCTGCCCCCTAGTGGTGATGATGTTGTTACTGCATTTCCAGCCAGCGCGTGGGGAGCTGCAATCAACCATAGCATGCACCCCGAGATGAAGGTCAGAGAAACCTCTCCTGACGATATGGTTCGGGTTCGTTTGTGGGCATGTCTTTGATGATTTGTGTGTCTCTTTCTTTGGATCCGTTTGGGGCAGATCACACATCCGGCGGGCTGTATGTCCCAGTTCATCCGTTTCTTTGGTGAGCAGATCATGGTGCTTTGGAAACTAGCTCTCCTGCGTAGGCGCATCCTCATCTTCTCCCCTCCACCCGTGGGCGTGGTCTGCTACAGAGGTGCAAAACATTTGGATGTGTCTGTTCTTCCATCACCCGCTGCTTTTGCTCTCCGTTTCCCCGTCGCTCATTTTCTCCTTCCACCCCCCTCCCCACTCTCTCTTCCGTCTCAGTGTACTGCTGCTGTTGCCTGGCGAACATCTCCATCCCTGGGGTGGGTGTGTCCGTGCCCGAGTTCAGGCCTTTCTTCTACGTTAACGTTGCCGACATCAGCGCCCTGGAGAATGAGCTCTCCTACGTGGCTTGTAAGTGGACGCCCATCAACATACGTCAAACGACATCTCTGGATTTGAGATGTGAGGTCCCGCTTTTGTACGCTCAGGTACGACTGAGAAGATCTTCGAGGAGAAGAAGGATCTGTACGACGTGTACGTAGATAATCAGAACGTGAAGACCTACAGAGACGGCTTGAAGCCTCTGCTCCGCCTCAGCGCCGCAGACAGGGACAAGTATCGCAAACTCACCGAGCAGAGGTGGGTCACTCTGTCAGCGGCGAAACATCAGCAAAGCAGGAATCTGATGCAAAAGCTGATGTTTTATATAGTTGTTATAATGTCCAATTGATATTCATTTATCTTTGCCATTTCACATAATCATCAAAGCAGTACTTTGATTTACCTGTCCTTACTTCTGTCAGAGCACAGTAATGGCATATATGACATCTTAATTAAAGTTAAGTTACTATGCAGGAATAATTCTCTGTAGGATTCAGACATTTGTGGGGTTTTGTTAAAAAGTTCTGCTCTCATTGGGAGCCCCTGGGATCGGGGTCAATTTCCAGAGAAAACACACGAAAGGGGACTAAGCTAAGATATTTTAGTTTCGGCGTGTTAATTAGACTCATTCATCAAAACAAAAAGCATGAAATTAAGTCTTTTAATAGCAAAAGTTGTCTTTTGAAAGGTTAAAAAAAAAACCTTTTACCTCAAGAGAATACACAGACACACACTTTAAAAATAACATATTATAGGAAAAGAAAAAAAAGCTTTTGCATTCTTGATTGCATAATGTTTATGTAGAAATATCTCCCAACTCAAAAACTCTGACCTTACATTTACTTTCTTTGCGGTCAGTTAAACATGAACATGTGTAAGTCAGATTTCCAGGGTTTTGTGACATCACAGATGAGAGCACAGTTATCTAATTTCCCTATCTTCATCTAAAACCTACTCTAGATCATGCGCTGAAATAGTACAAAGGTGTGAAACAAATTTTTAGACACGCCTGGTGAAAGACGTGGGCTTATGGAGTCATGTGACTACCGCTACTGAACTGTAAAGATATGACTGAAAAGGAGCTTTTGTTCCCTATTTCTGTTGTATTTTGACTAAAACATGTCGCAGGTGCCTAATCAAGACCTCAGGAATTTATATGAACTTTTGCAAAAAAAGAGTATAATAAAATTCTAGATAAACCAATAAACAAACTTCGAAGCAGGTGACATGTCCACACCTGAAAATGATGTGTCTTAATGCGTCACAAATTTGAAACGTTTTCTGAACTGAACGCCTGTAAACGAGAGCATGCAAACACGGAACATGCTAGAAAGTGTGTGTTTGTGTGCAGGCAGATGTTGCTGTATTCCCAGGAAGAGAATGGAGACTGTGCGTCCAGCGAGGAGGATCTCTTCATTTTGTGAGTGCATCATTCTTCTGCAACCACCAGTTAATTGTTCCCAGAATAGGTACAATTTCAAATTGTAATGAGTATCTTTGAAATCAGTCTGCACGCAGCCTAAAATGAAATCCACGCGTGAACGGGCCTGATCAGAGCGTCCTGGCCTCTCTCTCTGCAGCTGCTCTCACGATGGCTTCTTTTCTTTTATTTTGAAAGGTTTTTCCTGGAGCAGAACAACAGGATCTTCCAGACTCTGAGCGAGGTGGCAGCGAGCCCCGACCCCACGGTGACCCAGGAGAGCGTGAGGGCCATGGGTCTGGATCCGCACGGGGACCGGCTCTTCCTGCTGCACCTGCTGGAGATCTACGGCTACGACACCCTGCTGGTGTCGGAGCAGCTGTGCTGCAGCTGAGCGATGGCTGACTGCTGGTTCCCAAAAAAACAAAAAAAATTTTGAAAAAATGGACGGATTGTCTCAAACTGCTGCTCCAGACGGTTCTCTGGAGTGATGTTTTGTCGTGTACCTCCACATGCTTGTGTTGTCTGCTGTGGTTTCGCTCCCTCACAACCTGACACTCTGAAGAACGAGATCAGATCTGCTTGACGGAGGCTCACGGAGACAATCTCCTCATTTCAGCTGCAGTATTTCACTGCTGAGCTGTCTGAAAACCACGGATGGCCTCTTCTAACCGACGACGAGTGAAAATCACACACTGGCAACTAAGAGAAACGACTTTTTCGGTCAATATATCATGCACTGAAAACTAGCGTGTGAAAGGAAAGAAAGAAGAGCAGGAGGAGGCGGGTTTCTTGTAAATAATGCTGATTTGTCATTTCCGTGTCCGTGTATGTGTGAAGTAGGTTCTGGATCTCTGCCACTGCTGCCCTCTCCGAATTAAGTGCTGGATTTAAGAATTCCACGTGCAAAAATCAGGAGCTCCTGGTGTTTTCAGCGACGGATCAAACTGCCTTCATCTCCACGCGCTACGTCTGTAACATCACTGTTGAAGAAGTGGGATTTACTGCAACATTGGATGGAAATCACTCTTTGGCTCAGTTTCGGTCCACTTCATCCCATTCTGTCAATTTGTAAAATTATGCTTAATTCTTTTTGTTTTTTGTTTTTAAACAGCGAATGTTTGCAGAAAAGATCCAGTGACCTGATAAAGAGAATTTTATCTTTAAAGCACACCTTATCAGTATACGATTTAACCCTTACTTACTGTTAGCATTTTATAACTTCACAGTATGATTCGGGTCGACTTTGACCCAGATCAAAACTTCCTAATAGAGACAAAAAAATAATAATTTGAGATAAATAGCATAGCTTCTTAATATCTGTATGACTGATCTCAAAGAAATGTTTTAGAAAGTCAGAAGTATGTTTTTTAGGTTTAACATCACTCGTTTTTGAAGAAAAACATCTATTATCATACAGTATCATGTCCTGCTTGTCAAAAGACATAAAAGTAAATAAATAAAAGCCATAATACTTTCAATATATTTTATTGTATAGATCTAAAATCCATTTAAATAGACACGGGTCAAATTGGACCTGAAACAGTCTCAGTGTGCAAACATTTGTAGCATCTAAATGAAAGTATAACATTTTAGAATCATTTCAGTTCTGAGTATTTTGAATTTTTTTTTTTAAGGAAAGTAATAAAATTTCAGATTAAAATAATGTTGTTTATGGTGGTTTTACTGCTGTTTAATGTCAAAACAGATCCAATTTGATCCTAACAGTATGTAAGGGTTGACCTCCAGTTAAACAGGTGTTTAGCTTCAACGGCACTATTAATGAACAATAAAACATTAATAAACAATAAAACTCAAGAAAGGGGGGAGAATCTGCTGGCTGTAATAAACCTAAGAGTTATTTAATTCTGGATAAAAGGTTGAACTATATTATATATCCAGTAAATGTTTTATCAAACCTTAACTAGAAGATACTTTAAAATAAATCAATAATAATTACCTGATAGTGAAATCAGCTTCTTCCACATTAAAAGCACTAATCTTAGTTTTTATGAGCATAAAAAAAACAACAGCTTTAAGCTAATTAACCATTTGGTGGGACTTTTTCCAAGTTTAGCCTGTAAACAATCTTATGTCAGGTAAACAACTTTAGTCCTGTGTGGTGGACATTTCAGTTCAATGTCCTTTAGTGTCACCACTAGTCCTGCAAACAGGTGCAACGTTTTTGGAGGATTTCTGTAAACTTTCCACAGGGCGTTAAGAAGGAAGAATTTATTTCAGAAATACTCCACTTTGTAGAAGCTTGTAAAAGACACTAACCCGCTGACATGCACAGACCTGTAGTTAGATGTTCGGCAGCGGTCAAAATCATTTACGTTTGATCCTGAACTGGATGGATCTAGACTGGAGCACCTGTCAGTCAGCAGGGTGAAGTAAGTAACACAGCTACGCTCTTGGAGAAGAAAAAACATCACAGCTGTGATGGGAACCAACTCCCTGGCCTCTCAGTCATGGTGTTAGCTCGCTTAGATTTAACAGAAATGATTTACTGCCTAGTTAGCTGCTGTGTTGGTTGGTTAAGCTTCAAATCTGTTGATCATATCTTTACTGCATGCAGTATTTGGAATGAAATGGTTTGACTTTGGTCGTCCCGGCAACCTGAGCAGGATTCTCAACGTTATGGGATGGAGTCGTGCATCTTTACAGAGTAGAAATGTAACAAATGTCATTAACCTTTTAATGCCTGAGATATGAAATACCACCGAATTTTGTTTTCACTTAGTGTTTATTGGAATTTGTTTTGTTTTCACCATAAATGGGTAATATTTTTCTATTTATTTTTTAAAATTGTAAAAATCTTCATTGCTTAGATTATGAGGGTGATGCAGAGGTCTCAGAATTGTATGCATCAGACATGATACATCAGGCATTAAAGGGTTAAATCCAAATGTTTTAAAATCATGTTGAAAGATTTATTTTTTCCCCAATTTTGTTAAAGTTCTTTTGGGAATTTGCAAAACTGCAGGTCAGCCTGTAACAATTTAACTGCTTTAATTTCTGTATATTCCAATGGAAAATTTCCAACTTTGTAAAATTCCCTAAATTTTGAAACATTGATATCAACTACATTAAAATATTTTTAAATCAACCATGTCATAACAGAAACATGCCGTTCAGTAAGCTACGAGCTGGTGCTTTTAGTCTGTGTGATGTCATTTTTCCAACGACTGTTTCTCCATTACTTTTTTGTTTAATGTAAACTTTTGGAGTGTAAATATTTTGCTGTAAATGAAGAACCTGGATGAGTTGAATGTGTTTTATACAGCATTTCTGAGCTCAGAGCCCTTTTATCAGTGAAACCATCACGCGCGTCGGTTAAGCTGTTTGCTGTCACAAACACGACCAACAACTTGTACAGAGATGGAGCAAACATCTTTGTAGCTGAAGGGACAGTCCAACTCTTGTTAAAACAGCTTCACTTTATTTATTTTACTGTAAACCATTTCAGAAATAAAGTGCACAGCCACTTGTGCTGCAAACACATTTCTCCTATTTTCTGGAGTTCTCCTCAAACACTCAGGAGAGATTTTCCTCAACACCGCCGATCACGGGTTCTTCATCCCGACAGCCACCTCCGTCACCATTAACGTTTGACGTGACCCCGCTGACGCCGTTGGCAGAGATGGTCAGGGACGCCGGTATCCTGCCCGTCACAGCGACCTTAAGAACAGTCAGCCAGCTCTGTCTGACGTCGGGACTGTCACAGGAGAAAACGTGGGCGGTTTTGGATTGTTTGAGGCAGAAACTGTGCTGACCTGGAAGCTCCTGGGAGGGAACCTCAACGATGCAGCCGAGGAGAGGTAGAGTGAATAAAGGCTTCATGTCCTGGAGATACAAGAGAAAAGATGCAAAAGTTAAAAAGACACAAAAAAGTGAAACTTTCTACTTAATGCCACTCCTAATCTCCGACGGGGGCAGCTGTACGTTTACGTTGAGTAGAAAAAGCACTGACATTCTTTGGTCCTTGGGCACCTAAAGAGTAACGGTGAAGTAAGTTTAACACAGGCAGGACTTTAATCTGTAAGATGCCTTTACAAAACCTGAAGCTTTATTCTAATTTACGGACAACTTAATGTTCGTAAACTTTGTTAAGCTTATTCAGGTTCTCTGAATGCTCTTAAAAATGGCCATTTGACAGCCATGTGTCCAAAAAACACCAATCACCATGGGTTTTATCCTGAAAGTTTTTTTTTTTTTTTTAATTGATTTAGTGTAATAATAATATTTAATCCTGTTGCCATAAATACAGAATAATAATGACTGGAAATGATAAATATAAGGGAGAAAATTGATATACTACCATTTAGCTTCTAACAGTAATACTTTATGGCTCAGAGCTTTAAACGTACTTGTTTAGTTTGCTGAAACTTGAACATCACATATATTAGCCACATTGTCTAACTATAAATACTGATAACTTTAAAACAGTTTGACAAATCACAGTTCTTGTCTTATCCTTTCATTAATGCTGTCTGGAGTTGATGTGGAGAGTGCAAGGACACAGCTAGGAGTTTTCTTATGAAACTATACCTTTATGAACCAATAAGGGAAGAGAAACAAGAGCATAAAGAGACTGTCAGGGGTTTGTTAAAGCATTTTCAAACAGCTTAACGTCTGAGCTGTGAATGAAAGGCCCAATACAATAAATTCATTCATAGTTTAAATATAGCTTGTTTGAATGTCAGACCACGTTCAATTTCATCATGATTTAAACTGATTTTGCCATTTAGGGTAACATCAGGAGAGGAATAACTGACAGGGAAGAGCTTATTACATCTGATTTAATATGAAACTCCGGACAAACATCCTCCAGAGCTCAGCTATTCAGCTCAAGTTTCCATGGTGATCAAGCCATGTTCAAGGAGAACCACATTCGTGAAACTGAACAAGGATCTTAGCAGAAAGACAGAGATTACATTCTCTTTAACTCAGGTTTTATGTATCAAGATAAAATTCAGTTGGTCCTTTGCAGTCAAATAAGGTAAGTTCAGCTTTAGATTAACACCACAAGACACATTACATCATGTCATGATATTTGGAACAAAGCCCCCGAAAAGGTAGGGGCTGACCTTGAATATTCTTCATTAGTGGAAAACATCCAAGACTATCACTAATTTTCCCAGAATGCTCCAGTTCACTCCAAAGTCAAAGTGCAAAATACTCATAAAACCCAAAAGCTGCATCTCAGATTCAACATGTCTCAGTTCCATTCAATACCAGTATTATTTAAAACAACAACAACAACACACAGCATAAGTATGGCTTGTTTAGGGCTGCCGTGAGAAAGTCTCCGGAGCAGTGATCTTCTGTACAGATAAACCCAAAGTTGACATACTTGACTTTAATGCACCCGACCACATTTGCTGAAACCCTAACAGGATATCACCACAGTCAAGCACAGTGGCGAAGGAGTGATGATCTGGGCTTGTTGTGCAGTCGCAGCACCTGGAACTCTTCAGCCAATCTCATTTTCTCTGCATGTCCCAAAGTAAAACGAAGTCACCAAAAACTCCTTCACATGTCAGAGACATGTTTCTGCTAAAGCAGGGGTCACCAATCCTGGTCCTTGAGGGCCGGTGTCCTGCAGGTTTTAGATGTCTCCCTGCTCCAACACA
>JAOWBL010000016.1:739008-765178 GCA_028564865.1 Zenarchopterus dispar
TATATATATATATATGTATATATATATATATATATATATATTAAAAGCAGCATCTCCACAGCTGGCTTTGCAGTGCCCATTTCCATTGTGCGTGTGTGTGTGCGTGCGCGTGTGTGTGTATACATAAAGAAAACAACCCCCAACCCCATTGTTAGGAGAAGTCAAAGACCCCCAAGTTGAGCACACTTCTTTGTCTCTAATAACAAAAGTGTTTTATTTTTGTCACAGATGGCACTTCTGCAAGAAAAAATAATAATGGCAGTCTGTTCTGCAGCCATTTTAATTGTTAATTTCAGAGTAGAGTTCAACATTTTTTCACAGTGGTAAAACTTGTATGCTGATCTATAACGTCCATGCATGCCAGTTCAGCATGGGACCGCCGCACGGGGACGCAGGTGGCCATCAAGAAGCTTCACCGGCCCTTCCAGTCCAAACTTTTTGCCAAAAGGGCCTACAGAGAGCTTCGACTCCTCAAGCATATGAAACATGAAAACGTAAGGTCATTTTATCACAGCTGCGGGGTTTGCGTCTGAGATCATGGTTTGACAAAGATTTCTCATTTTTCCTGTCAGGTAATCGGTCTGTTGGATGTTTTCACTGCTGAAATCTCACTGGATCGGTTTCGAGACTTGTAAGCTGCTCCGCTTTTATACCGAGTCTGTGTGAGATCTTTTCTAAATTTTGACTCCGCTCCTTACACCTCACCATCTGCAGTTACCTGGTGATGCCGTTTATGGGCACTGACCTCGGCAAGCTGATGAAAATGGAGAGGCTGTCGGAGGACAGAGTGCAGTTCCTGGTGTATCAGATCCTGAAAGGCCTCAAAGTAAAGGGGAACAAAATGTAATGAAATGAATAAAATTAAAGCTTGTGCATTTCTTTCAGCTGAGCTGTTATATCTTCTCTCTTCACAGTATATCCACTCAGCAGGGATCATACACAGGGTGCGTGAACTTTAACCTATCAGACTATGAGCTTTGGGGGTGGGGTTTTTCCTCTTTCACACTCAGTCCCATTCATCCCGATTCCCACGGAAGCGGCTTGGCTACGTTCCTGTGCCCATGCGTGCCTTTATCTCAAGCTAAGATGATGTCATGCGCTGTATGTCTGGACTGTACTTTACTTTCTTCACGTTCTAGCTTATTATGGCAGATAAATCCATAAATGGCTTCTTTATTCTGCCGTTTTGATGATGCGAAAAACAAAACTAGCACACTGTTCTCTTGAGTTCTCTTTCCTCACGTTTCTGTTTTCCCACAGGATCTTAAACCTGGAAATTTAGCTATTAACCCAGATTGTGAGTTAAAGGTAAATCAGTGACACAAAAAAGTGACGTTATCTGAGTTGTCCTCATAGTTTTGCATTTTTTTTTTCATGAGGCATATGTGCCCTTCTGCTTCAGATCCTTGACTTTGGCCTGGCGAGGCAGGCTGACGCTGAAATGACTGGTTATGTCGTAACACGCTGGTACAGAGCCCCCGAGGTGATCCTCAACTGGATGCACTACACGCAGACAGGTAAAAGTCTTATTCTCCACTGGGGGGGGTGGTAAACGTCAGCAAGGCTTGCTTTCCACAGACAAAGATGAGGCTTTGCTTTGTGTTGCAGTGGACATCTGGTCTGCAGGCTGCATCATGGCAGAGATGCTGCTGGGAAAGCCTCTGTTCAAAGGAAACGATCGTATCCTTGGTCGTCCTCAATCCCATCAGGATTTTTCCCCGATGTAGACTATCATAGCTCAAAAACTGGCCAGTTCATCTTCGAAAAGCCATTTCAAGCACAAGCTGGGATGCTGTGTCATTTGAACCTTATTTGGAATTGAAAATAGTGCAAAGACAATATATTAAAGGAGAATTTTATTTTCAAAAGCCAGTTTAATTCCCTGAGGTCTTCATGAAGTGCCTGCAACATGTTTTAGTCACAATACCACTGAGCCACTGTCAAATAAGCCCATTTTTATCAAGCAACCACAACTCATAACAGCTTGTTTTTAAGGGGGCGGAGCTAGTATCTCAACTGGACTCCACCCCCCCTTTTTTTAAAATAAAAAATCAGTTTGTAGCCAAAAAAATTTGAAGTTTCAGAAAATGCAGCAAAATTTAAATTTAGGTGGCAATAAAGTTGGGAAAGCTGGACAATTAGCTCTGATATGGTTTTGTAAGGTCACAATACCCCATAAATCAGGAAAAACTCACTGAATTACATAATTTGAAAGCTCAAATGTACAAGCTGCTTTGAAATACCCAAACATATGCTTTCAAGCACACCTTTTTTTTCAGTATATGTTCCCTTTAAAATTTTGAGAAAGGGTTTCAGCAAGTCTAAAATGCTACTGAATACATCAGTATTATCTGATGTAGGAGACCCCAAATAAAGTCACAAGGTTGTGTTTTGGAGTTTATTGCAACTTAAGACACCAAAATATACACACTTAAGCACATACACAACAAGCAGGCGAGTTTTTCAGCCAGACCTTTTTACAACAGAGCTACGCTGTGATAATGCAAATAGAATATGAAATAGTATTTTCATGTTAAATAAGATATTTCCTGAAAAACGCGGTGTCCTGATGGGAGTGTGTATGGCTCCAAAACCTGTTTGCATCATTTAGCATGAATGGTGCTTCAGAGATCTGTTTGTTAATCACTTTACTTTCAAAAATACACAAAATGTAATAATGGAGGGCCTTTAAAGCCACTCTATGTAGCAATGCCACTTCTGACCACACGAGGGCAGCATATCACAAGAACAATCACATGTAAACACAACGAACTGCACTTCTAGTGAAGAAAAACTTCTTCAACTTTTATTTTCCTTGGTCTATTTTTTAAAACTTGTTGCTGCCGTAAAATTCCACTTGAGTAAATATGTTTCATAAAACAATAATAAATGTGGTATTTATCTGATTTTTTAAAGTTTTTTCATCGTGCTTAAATTCTACACAACATCCCAACTTGTATTCAATTTTGGTTACAAATCAACCGCTGAGGTCATTTAATTCTGTTTAATGTCTAGTAATCAGTAATCCTCATTCCCCTGTACAGCCTCTTCATCTTCACCTCACGTTGGCATGTTTAGAGGAGAGGTCAGATTTTAATAGTAAAAATGCAGCAGGTGATTCTTAACAATGAATGATGTCAGACCTGGATCAGCTGAGAGAAATCATGAAGATTACAGGAACCCCAACTTCTGACTTCGTCGTGAAACTCCAGAGTCAAGACGTGAGTCATAATCCCGGTGTCCTGATGAGTCTGGACTCTGAGGATGAAGAAAAGACGAACCCTACCAGTTAAATTATTAAAGTCAAATTTGGTCACGTGGCCCGTTTTTCTTAATTGCTTTCTTAATCTGAGCCTAAAATTGAAAGTATGCTAAATGAACTCTTTTTCATTTGTTTTGTATCTGATTCTAAGACAAATAATGAAATAAGTCATTTTTTCATTTGTCGAGTTTTGACTCTCAGTTGAAAACAAAAAATTCAGTTTGGTTCTTTCTCAAAGCTGGAAATACTGATACTGAATTGAACTGATCAAAGCTATTGATTTACAACAATTTTTTGGGGGCAAAATTATGGCCTTTAGTGGGCAAGTGTGTGGGTATAAAGTCACAATTTCTCTTTGATGAATTTAGACTTGAATGAAACGATAACCGTGACAGTTGAAATAAATGAGCTGGTTTTCCATATTAATTTGCTATAAGATGTGATTTGAACTTGATCTAAGTTACAATAATACACAAGTCATTTAGCAGTGGGGTTAATGTCTAGTCTCTAACTGCACTACTCAAAAAGATGGATTTTAAAATTATTATTATTATTGTTGTTTTTCTGAAGCCATTCTGTTGTGGCTTCACTTTGATGTGTAGTTTTATTCTGGAGACCTACCACCTCGACGTGATCCTTCAGGATATTTTGTTAAACTCTGGAATTAATTTCCCCCCTGATGAAGGTAGTTGAGGCCCAGAGGCAGCAAAACAAGCCCAAATCATGACGCTCCCTCCATCATACTTTATCTCAGTCATGATGTTTTGATGTCGGCTGTCTTTGAGCTTTTTGCTCCATAAATGATGCTAAGTTATCTTCCACAGGAGTTCCATTTTTGTCTCATGGGTCCATCTTAGTCAATAGAAGTACAGTTTTCCAAAGAGCTCTTTGGTAAACTGGAGGCATGAGCTAATATTTTTTGGGGGAAAGAGCAGTTCCCTCTGTGGTGTTCTACTTAGGAACAGAGATGTTTTTAAAGCTTGAGATGTTCCTCCTGGGTTCTTCTGTACCTCTGAAGATTCTATGTTGTGCTTTTTTAGCGATTTAAGTCTGTTATGAAAGTAACTCTAAAAATCACCTTTAAACTTATTTTGTCAATGACAAATCTGTTCATTCTAGAGTAGCTGTGTCACTTCAGAGACTCATGATGATGCTGTGGAAACATAGATGTTTCATTTAAAACTAATCTGTATCATAAAACATTTTCCATATTTTGAAAAGAAAATCTTTCGATCATCTTCTCTTTACTCTCTCTGCCAACAGGCCAAAAACTACATCAGAAGTTTACCAAAAGTGCCAAAAAAAGACTTGCGCTCCATTTTCTGCAAAGCCAGCTCCAGCGGTAGCCAAACATTTGCTCTCACGTGTTCAGATTGTGGCTTTGGTGCGACCCTCTCCGTGCTGACCTTGACTTTGTGCACCGCAGCGGTGTGCGTCCTGGAGAAGATGCTGCTTCTGGACCCCGAGTGCAGGGTGAGCGCCGCCGAGGCGCTGGAGCTCCCCTTATTCGGCGAGTTCAGGGACACAGAGGACGAGACCGAGGCTCTGCCGTATGATCAGACCACGGACAACACGGACCTGCCGCTGGACCAGTGGAAACGTAACAATGGGGAAAAGAATTGCGCAGTTTTTTGAAATAGTGACGGGAAACAATACAGTTCATAAAAGCAGCTGTTCAGCTGTCTGAATAAGATTATCTAAAATATCTGTTCTTTTTTGTTTCCACACAGGTCAAACTTTCACTGAGATCCTGACCTTCAGACCGCCCAGAGACTCGAAGGAGACGTCACTTTAAGAACACATGAATACTCTTACAGCCAGAAATATTAGTCCTTCTTTTTTTTAAAATCTGTGTAGAAGTAAGAGATAACATTAGATGAGTTTTTGACGTTAGTTCATCTAACACTTTGGCTCAGTTGTTTGTGTGGCTGTTATTTATTCTGTTATTCATAGATAAAATAACTGGATTTATGAGTGCGACCGCTTGAAAGCAGGAATTTGACTCACTGATAACGCGTTATCATAAATCAAGTGTTTCTGAGACTAAAGATGTGGATGCTGATCATGTCAATGAAGATATAAGCTATTCTGTGTCAATTTAAGATTTTTTTGTTTTTGCCCATTTTTATTATCAGGTGGTAATAAATATGGACAAAAAGAAAGCACAAACGTCAGACTCAGTCACTTTCGGCTAGTCTTACAAATGATTTTCACAAACAATTTTCAGCAAAAATAACTTTTTAAAATACCTTTTATTTTGCTTTTCTGAACATTTACTTCAGCTGAAAGATGCAGATTTCCCAAAATGGATCCACAAACCTGGTTAAATAGTGAGGAACTTTTTAAAAATGTAAATAAATAATCTCTGCTAAGAGGTTAATGCAAACGTTCAGTTGAAATCTGTCCTTCTGCTGTATTATAAACCTGCCGGATTAATCTGTCAGACCTGCCGGTGTAATCTGACAGAAGACTGAATATTTTTAGAAACAGAAAATATCACGACATGATGACATTTTCTGAACAAAAATAAATACATAAAATAGATAAAAACTCTCTCATAAATGTCAATCTCAATCTTAAAATGATTTTTATATTAAAGATTGGATTCCATAAAAATACATTCTAGTCATCTTCCATCATAAAACGCAGCTTTAAAAAATGTAGTCAGGAGAGAAAATATGGAAAAAGAATTTTTTTGTCTAAAATAATCCTAAACTCAGAAGTTCTGTTTTACAGAATGTAAACGAACAGTATTACAATAATGTAAATAACTACAAATAGATCAAAATTCTGTCTTTTTCATTCTCAGGGGAACTATTAGATGTAAAATACTGTGGATTTTTCCTGCATTAGCCAATTTTGACAACTTGGTAGGTGTTTTTTGTGTGTGTGTGTGTTGAATAAATGACTCATTATGAAATAATATCTGGAAATTTTATGATTTAAAAGGAGGTACACCCCACTAAAGCAATGAGTTAAAATGCAAACTCCTCTCCTTTAACATGTCACAAACATTTCATTAAATAAAATAACTATATTTCCTGAGTTACAGAAAGGCTTTAACATTGCTTTGAATGTCTTTAGCTGCAAATCACGAGAATTGAAAACATTTTCACGTCCACAGTTTATAAAGTTAGTTGACACCAGTAAATTTGACTCTAAAAGGTAAATGTTTATTAAAGGAAAAGTGTGTTGTTTCTCATGATCCTTTAATATGTAATAAGAGTATGCTGGATTAAGATAAACACACCAAGTCCTCCGATTGCCATCAGAGATCCTTCCTGTCCTCAAACATAACAGTCTCTAATGACTCTTTAACTGAGTTACTGATAGAAAAAAAGTGATAGTTGCATTTTCATTTATACAGAAAATTCTGCAGAGGGTGACAAATGACACAAGAAACAAAACTGCACTTTGTTTGGTTCTCATTTGTATTTTTATTGTCAAAATGGATCCAAGTTGGACACTTGAGCGTGTATCTCCAGGCTCTAACTTTCAACAGACAGAGTGGACAGTAGAGGATTAGACATAAAACAAAACATGTTACCAATGCCGGGTCAGCTGTTCAGCTCAAAGGAGGTGTACTCAGTTTATACAGTTTTTGTTTAAGCTGGCTTTAAAATCCTAACACTGTTCAGGGATCAGTCCAAATGTCACACGCCGTACTTCTTCTGTAAGGCTGCGACGGCTGATCGGTCCAGATGGGACTGGAGGAGGAAATCAAACAGCTCTTTAAGCACTAGAAGACAAAAAGAGTAAAGTACACGACTGTTAAGATGCTGGAAGATGTGGCTGAAAATAAATGTAAATAACTCATCTGTTGCAAGAGGACTCCACCTTTCTTCTCGGGTGACGACATGAACATAACAGCCATGTCGAACCGCCTCACGCTTGCTAAACTGCTGAGGGTCTCCAGTATGACCTCCGGCGCTTCATTCCTGCATAAAAGCTTTCCTTAGTTCACAATAATATACAAAAAAAACTGTCAAAATGCTCCAAAATCTTATGCTTTTGTGCTGTCCTCTCTAGTGAATAAATCCATAAAAGTTGTTATATTGAACTACTGAAAAGTTATAATCTTAATTTAAAATTATTCTATGTAGTAGTACCACTTCTGGCCACATGGGGGAGGCATATATTGTAAAGACACAAAGTACTTCTCTAGTGGGACAAAGTGTTTTTACAAGATTATTGGCGGCTTTTTCATCAACACAGAAATCAAAATACAGGAACAAATGTTTTCTCTTTCCTTGTATTATTTAAAGAGCTTACTTCATAAAGAACTCATGTAGTATCCTCAGAATCTGATAGAGGATGTCTGGTTCAAGGGAGCTGTTGAAAATCTTCACATATGCCTCAGGTTTGATTTGCTGCCAACAAAGATGAGAACTCAGTTAAAATTACAACTCTGCTGATGTTTTCTTTTATACATTTTGTTTGATTAGACAACCTAAATTTACGGCATCAAGAGAAGCACATAAATCTAACCCGGAGATATCTGTAAACCACTTCGGGGTGATTTCTGATCTTTCGGAGGTCCGACTCTAGCTGGAAGCTGTTGGTGGGTGGAGGAGGAAGGTCTGTCGAGGAAGTTGATGGTTTGGGAGGATGAGCAGCTTGCTCCTGTGGAGGTGGTCTGCTGATATTAAGTATGGTGAGCGGAAAGAGAGACGTTAACTGAGAGGAAATAGTGAATAATGTAAACAGAAATGAAAACAGAGCATCACTTACTGGTCAGATGTGTGTGAGGGGGTGTCTGCTATCTCCTCAATTTTTATCATCTTGGCGCTGGGCGAGGAAGACAGCGGAGACGATATATCTTCAGCTTCCTTCGTCACTTTCTGGACTAAAGTTGTGGACACGCCTCCCTTCTTCTCAGGCACCGTCACCGTCCCGCTGACCTCCTCAATGTTGATCCTCCTCAGAGGTTTCTGCAGAACAAGCGAAAACACAAGGTTTTCTGATGGACTCACATAAAATAAACAGTCAATCAGGATTCTGGTCATGTAAGGATTAGTAGGAAGGACAGGGAGAAGAGGTTCTATCTACGTGGGTCTATCCTGCCACCTGCTGGAGAAAAAGTGTCATAACATGTAAAGATGAATGGATGCATGTTTGTTGAGATCGCAAACCTCACCACCTAAAATTCACTTAAAAGATTTAAATGAACTACTTCTATCCAAAGATAATCCAAAAAGAAACGTAAATGTAGGAAATGTTTATCAACGGGAGAAGTTTGCAACTCACAGTTGAGCGCAAATGCTCGGGTTTGTCTACTGGCTCTACTGTTCTCCTCGGGCAGCCGTCCTGGGTTTGGAGGAGACCACTGGAGCTGGTGTCCTAACAGGAAGAGAGACACCACACAAGGACAGAGAAGTGATGCATGAAGATGACAGGTTTGTCACTAGAGACACAGATGAGTCACCACTCGGTGGTTCATCCATTTACAAAGACAAAGCAGAGTTTAAAACCACTAAAAAGCATAAGCTGCACAGTTTGAATCAATCTGTGTGAGTCTTTTATGTTTTTATTTGTGACATGAAGCCAAAATAAACAGTTGAATAAAGTGTTTAATTAGGTTTAGAAACAGAAACCACAAGCTGCAACTGTCACCATAGCAACCAGAAGCAAAGACTATTATGATCCGAGTCCATCAATAACGTGATCATGATGGGTAGGCAGTATTTGTTTTTCTATAATAATGTCCGTGTTTTGGACCAATAACTGGAGCTTTTTTTTTTCGGATTTATACGTACCATCTGAAGTTTCTGGAGTTCATTCAGCGCCTGTTTATTCCCCGGTTCCAGTTTCAGCAGCTGCTGAAAATCTGTGACACATCAAACAGAGGTTAAAGGTGAACGTTAACACAAAAGCGGACAGATCAGAGCCACATCGACTATTGCTGCACCTTCTTTGGCCTCCTCCAGTTTTCCTAGCGCCACTCTGGCTGTGCCTCGGCGGGCGAAAGCCTTGGAGTAGGTGCTGTCCAGGGAAATGGCTTTAGAGCAGTCCTCCTCTGCCTCCCCATACCTACGGCAGGAATTACGGAAAACAAAAAGGATGTTTCTTAAGTAACGGTGAAGCTGGGTCAAACCTCTCAGTGGGATCTTCCTTCTGTGTGAAACGACTCCTCACTTCTCCAGCTTCAGGTAGGCCATGGCTCTGTTGGCTGGCAGAAGGACGTTGGTGGCGTCTGCCTCCATTCCTTTAGTGTAGCACTCCACCGCTGCTTCATACTTCCCCTCTTTGAAATACGCGTTCCCCTGAAAAACAATCAAATCAGTCATCGTACAGTGAAGACTCTGCGCATAAACTTTGACTGTGAAAACAAAAACTTACTCTGTCTTTCTGCATCACAGCTTCCTGTTTCCTCTGCTGCTCCTCCACGGCTCTCTGCTGATCCGGATCGAGCGCAGCTTCTTCCGGCTCTGCGGCTTCGCTTTGGGAAGCAGGCGCCTGCTGCTCGAGGACCTGGACCAGCCAGAACATCAGCAGGACGTTGAAGAGGAGCGCATAAAAGAGGCGAGACTGACCCAAAACTGAGCACCAACCTCTGTGATTCTCTTCACTTCGTTTTGTGCTTCCACGTTCCCAGGATCCAGCTTGAGAACCGTCTTGTAATCTGTTCACGGACACAGACGCTGTCATCTCAGCGCACGAACGTTGGGACATTGTTTTTGATTTGTTTTCTACCTTCTAAGGCAGACGCGTAATTCTTCAGCGCAAAGCGAGCTGCTCCCCTCCGAGAGTACGCTTTGAAGTAGTTCTTGTTGAGAGCGATGGCCAGGTTGCAGTCGGACTCTGCCACGGCGTATCTGCAAAAAGAGACGGCCTCGTACATTTACGGCAAAATAAAACCGCCCTGTCACCAAAATAAAAGAGCAACTAAATTCATAGAGTTGGTATTTACATGCAGTTTATTAAAAGTGAAGCAGTTTCTGGTCTTCTTAGAATCAAGTAGTTTTCTGCATTAATTTGCAATAAAATGTAGTGTAAAGGGCTTACTTTTTGAGTCTGAAAAAGGAGGTAGCTCTGTTTGTGGGAAGAACTGGGTTGTAAGGATCCGCAGCCATCCCTCTGGTGTAACATTCAATGGCGTCATCATATTTGCCCTCTTGAAAAAACTTGTTGCCCTGAAAATAAAAACAAGTTTAGCAGGGATGGTTATACGCATTTCTTTCCTTTCTTCTGTGCACAACAACCGATGCTTTAATTACAATTTCCTTCTCGGTCACCGCTTTCTCCTGATCGACAGCGTCCTCTGAGTCGGACTCGTTGGACTCCGCGGGACATTCCTCGTTATCCACTTCTGCCAGAGCCTTGTTCTGAAGTCAGAAGGAACATGCAGTCTTTATGAAGTTTCACCAGAATGACAAAAGTACTCATATTCTATACTTAACTACAAGTGGAGATACTTGTGTGGGGGGGAAAAAAACCCAAAACTTTGTGGGTTTTAGGTTTGCACAAGACAGCCATGGTCATAAATAATTTTTGGAGCTACACCATCAAACTGTTCTTTCAGTATGATCATGGATGAGGAACGTTTTTCTGAATCTGCTGTATTGTCGTCTTACTCAACAATACTCCCTGGATCTATTACTTCCCTCTATCATAACCCACAGACTTAATTTTCCTCCCTAGTTAGTAAAATCATTTGTCATATTTTCATCTGTGAAGGACGGAAAAAGTAACCAGCCTGTTTTGATCATGTAAGAAGTAGAAAGTACAGATTTTTGTGTTTAAATGCAAGTAAAACATCTCCAGAAATGCAGATACTCAAGTAAAGCAGAAATACTTGAAAAATCTACTTAAGTATAGTAACAACGTATGTATACTTTGTTACTTCCCACCTCTGAGTTTCACAAACACATCTTAGTAGTAGAAGATGTCATTAGTTACCACATCAAACTTGTCCCACGATCGGTAGTCGTATGCTTTTATTCTGGAGGTCTCTTTGGACTCCACTTTTCTGTCACCATCGTCATGTTGCTGCCTCTTGTTCCTCATCTTTGTTTTGTAGTCTTTGTTGCGCACAGGTGGGAGCTTTTTCTGCAAAACAGAGGAAGCAGGTGGCCTTAATACTAGATTAAATTCAACTGGATTGTCGTTACACATGCAAAGTGAAAGGTAACGAAGTGCAGTAAGCCCCAACAGACACACCTATGGGTTTATTCTCTGCATCACGAGGGCATACCTGAATGTCCTGGACACCTCCTGACCTCAGCTCCTCGTCCTTCTTCTTGATTTCTGTCTCCCAGCTCTCCAGATCTTTCATGAAGCTGTGAAGAT
Organism: Zenarchopterus dispar; assembly: GCA_028564865.1. Taxonomy (NCBI): domain Eukaryota; kingdom Metazoa; phylum Chordata; class Actinopteri; order Beloniformes; family Zenarchopteridae; genus Zenarchopterus; species Zenarchopterus dispar. The sequence continues at coordinate 750,560 of JAOWBL010000016.1, forward strand.
CCTCCGCATTTTGCCTCATCTGAAGCTGTAACTCGATGGCTTTGTTCCCTCCTGACATGACACCTCCTGCGAAACGGACATTTGTTTTGAGCAAATTTCCAACACTCGTGATCGTTTCACGTTCTTCCTCTGGTCAAGTTTTGGAGGAAAACAAAACTCAAGAGTCACGCTGTCATGTTTCGGAGGCTAACGGCTATCCGACTTACTAAATCCAAATACGTGTGGACAATTCAGTGAGAAGAAAGACTGTGTTGGTACTCGTCCTGGGTAAAATACCTTTCGCTTCCTTTTTTATTGGATTAATAATTCAAATGTCGTCGATTTGCTTGACAAACTCTACAAAAAAGAGCGTCGCTTGTTCACAGTTTTCTGTTTGTGTTTGGAGCCATGACGGCGGAATCCCAGCAGCCTTTGCATAATTACGTAAGTACGCGCACGTGAACCAAGATCGTCTCTTCAAGACAGATGACATTTCCTCTCTGTTATCGTTATACCTGAAAGGATGCGCAATTACTATTGATCAGCAAAGATATCAAATTAAAGGAATATTTTTTTCTTTATTTGAAAACAAACTTCTGCTTTCTTATGAAATGATAAAACAAGAGAAAAAACTTCCCTCTGTTTTAAAATAGTTGTTAAAGTTATCATAAATGTATTGCAAAAATCCAAACTGTCTTTGAAAAATATAAAATTACAGGCTGACAGTTTTCTATAATTTCATTATTAGTGATTGCGTCTAATCTACACCCCCCCTCCCCGACTCCTCCACTGAAGTGACGGAGGAGTAAAGTGGAATTTTTTTTTTTTTTTAACAATTATTGTTTATTGACAATGATTACTGTTTTTTTGTTTTCTTGCTTATGAAGTGCATACCATCTGTATTTGTTTGCTGTTTTTGGCTCGTGTCCTTTTTCTATTCTGTAATCATTTAATATGCTTGTATTTTGGAACTGATAGCTTCAATTCTCTTTGTTAAAAAACAGTCTTTCAATTTTTCACGCTTCACATTTGAGTCGACAAGCTTCTATTCGAGTTAACAACTGTCCGACATATTCTGAATAGACGATCTTTTGCGACGAGACGTTCTAAATAAATGTATAAAAAAATATTGATTTAAAAAAAAAAAAATTATGTATTAAAATCAATTTACAATAAATTTCTGTTCAGATGTTAAAAAAAATTATACCTGTAAATATACCTGTGAGAAATATATCTGTAACGTAGGACTACCACGTGATCAGCAAAGCAGTTGCGGGATGACCTCTCTTGCTAGCTAGTACAAGCAGAACACGGGTACACTTCAGCTGACATTTCCACGCTTTTAGCACAAAAACACAATGGGCGAAAGTAAACAAGATGAGGATTATGGCTACAACTTATTCCCGGAGAGGAATGCGGGAAAGCCCACGAGTAACTTGCTAAAGGAAAGCCTATTCACGTTTAAGCACAAGTGTCAGGTCATGTTACACGTCGCAATGGAAACCAGTGAGTATGGACAGTTTACAGCTTCTCTGAGAAAATACAGTCATCTAAACTGTAGTCGCTTTAATTTACTACCCATACGGATCATGAAAGGAGAAAAAAGATAATCTCCCAGAAGTTTCTGTAAAGATATAACGGATGAATGTTTCCCCCATTACCTGAAAGGACATATAACAAAGTCCCTGATGACCTAGGAGAGTTAAACTGATGACACTTTTTTCATCCAGGACAGCGTTTTATATCCAAATAGCAGCATTTAGCTGGAGTTTTGATGCTTGATGTGGTCAAACTAAGTCTTGTTTGTGTTTTTGTCAGGTCCTTATGCCAAAATCCTCCTCAGTGCCATGAAGAACTCAGGATGGTAAGTGTACTTTAAAAAACAGCTAACCTGCAGATATTTCACTGCCTTACATACATAAAGTTCCCCAGTGGATTAAATGAAAAAGGGAATGTTATTGAGGTTGATTTATGAAAAAAGTTTTGTTGGCTCTTTACAGAAAATTTAACAAATTTGCAAAAATGATCCCTTGGGATTGTTGATTTCTGCATTCATTAGCCTCAAAATGTGATCCGATCTTCATCTAAGTCACAGAAACAAACTGAATGTGTTGAAGATGATAAAATGCAAAATAGTATACTGTAATTTCTCAGTTCTTTACCGAAGACATCCATTAAACACTCACAGTGCTGGAGGAGAGAACAAGTAAACCCTTTGGCCAACCATCCTGTGGCTCCAGTCATTTCATGTAAACGCTTTATGCTCTGGATCAGATCTGCACAACATTCAGGAGGAATTTTTGATCATTTCTTTTTGCATAACTCATTCACTTCAGACACATTAGTACGATATCTGGTGTGAACCGCTCTCTTGAAGTCTTTCAGCAGCTTTCCTATGGAGTTGAGGCCTCTATATGGACTCCAACACTATTTTTCTTTTCCAAAGCCTTTCTGTGGCATCTTCTACAGAGCTTCAGGTGACACCAGCCACCTGAAATGATCTTGTAGGATATTTTGCTCAATTCAGGAATTAATTTTCCCATCAGTGAGGGTAAACAGTCCAGACCCTAAGGCAGTTATGTAATCCCAAACAAGGATCCTCCCTCCACCATGCTTTGCTGTTGGGATGATGTTTTGTCATCGGGAAGCTGCACCCTCTCTTGCAGGTCTATTTCATCTTTAACAAACAGTAAACAAATGTCAATATTTATTACACATACAACACTCAAAAATTCTCCTTTCTCCTCCTTCTGCCCTCAGCAAAGTGTTTAAAGACCGTCATTTGTCCTGTGAGGACTGTGATGAGACGGTCAGCGGTGGATTTGATGCAGCCTCCTCTCAGGTAGGAAGGATTCGGGTTTTGTGCTTGGTGCCGAGAGCTCTGCTCGTCTGCAGTGATGTTATTTGTGTCCCAGATTGTTTTGTGCCAGAACAACATCCACCAGCAGGCCCACATGAACCGAGTGCTCACGCACGAGCTCATTCACGCCTTTGACCACTGCCGGGCCCACGTCGACTGGTTCAACAACTTCAGACATCTGGCTTGTTCTGAGGTGAGGAGTAATTTGTTCAACACTTGCACATAGAACTTCTGCACGATATAATTCTTTTTTGCGCTTATCTCTTTTAGGTTCGAGCGGCGAACCTCAGTGGAGACTGCTCGTTTATGAATGAAGTTTCCAGATTCAACTTTGGCTTAAAGGAGCATCACAAGGTACTTTAAACTCTCTCATCCAGTATTTCAGCCCCGTGGCTCCGGACCAAAACCTGTCACCTGGTCTCTTTGGATAGGAGTGCGTTCGGGGCCGAGCCGTTCGCTCCATCCTGGTCGCGAGGAAAATCAGCCGAGAGGAGGCAGAGAAAATCGTCGACGAGGTCTTCGACACATGTTTCAACGACCACGAACCCTTCGGACGGATCCCGCACAGCAAAAAGGACGCCAAGTTTGCCTACAGACATTACAAAAACAGGGATCAGTATTATGCAAACATTTAGGGTTTTCGAAACCTAAAGAAAGGACTGTGATGAAGCAATCGCATCCCCGCAGACAGGATTTTCAGAGATTCGTTTTGTCTTTGGGACAGAAATAAAGGCAAGAAGATACTGTAAATGTCATTTTCTTATTTTTGGACACTCAGTCTATGTGAAGAGATTGTAAGGACTGATTTTACTCTAGAGGGGATGTATCAAATGAGACAAGTCATTTGTTTGTTTTCAGGTGATCCAAAGGTGCTTTGAAGGGAATAACAGATTTCCTTTCTGACCATCAGTGCTTGCAGTGATTTATTTCATTCAGCCAATGTTTTTGGTGCGACACCGACCTCCACACAATTTCCTCTAGAAACTGCATCCAATTGTCCTGACATAAAACAGAATTAAATGTTATTTGAATTCAAGCTTTTAAGTTTCTGCGTCTGACCACTTTGTTTTCACACCCCACTCTCTTGTTTATGAGCTGCCACTTTGAATTCCCAGGGTTTCCACATCTTGGCCTTTTTTGGTTTGGGCCGTTGGGGATTCTTGTTGACTGAGAAGTTATTTTTAGGGCACAGCTCGCCTGTTGCATTTGTCCTTGGTCCAGCTGATAAGTTGCCAGTGAAAGAAAAGCAAACGTAATACTGATTAAAGCCCATTTCACAGTCGGAGCTTAATCCTCAGAGGATTGGTCAGACTTTCATGTGGGACGAGTAAAATGAGAAAAGTTATTAACAACATTGTCAACTTTTCACACATCTGTGTCGCCACTGTAAAGTGTCATTGCTGATATCTTTATTGGGAATTTTCAAACTCTTTACATCCTTCTACAAAGATTTAGAGTTAAAAAAAAAAAAAGTTATGAGTATTAGTGCGATAATCCCCGGTTCTTTTATCTCATCCTTCTCTTCTGGCTATCTCAAAGACAACAGCCTCGGCATCATAATCACGGTCTCGCTCAGTTTCTAGTGTTGAAGTGTGGTGTTCTGTTAATATGATCCACTTCAAAAGAAGACAAAGAGCGGATGAGCGTGGGCTTCCAGATGAAGGCGAGTGTGGGACTGGACAAGCAGCGGATACTGGTGTTGATTTTGGAAGCTTAGCCAAGAAAATGATGAGGACGGCTTCAAAGTGGTGGATTATTGCAATGAAAACAAAAGAGAGAAATTACATTTGGATTTGTGCAGCCAGGCAGGCTAAATGAAGAAAACAAGGAACACAATAACATGACAGATGGAACCGAGTACAAATCAAATAACGGCCAAATACATTTGATGCAATTAGGCATGAAAACAAGGTTGTGGATGTTTGGAATGACTTATTTAGTGCAGTGGATTGTAGCTGTGTGATTGGAAACATGTTGAAGTCATGAGAGCCATTACACCAAGTAGAAATCTCATTAAAAACATTCCTACTTAAATAAGCAGAACTGGCTGGTAAACTAATAATAATAATAATAATAATAATAATAATAACAATGCCACATTAGTGTTTTAACCAGAGAGTGATAAATTCCTCTTGGGTTGCCAAGGAGATAAAAACTAGTCAGTGATTTTAATGAGAGGTTATCTCATCATGGTTTAATTTATTATTCTCTGTTCAGTAGTGAAGGTATAAATAGAAAAAAATTATATTATGAACAACAAATTTTGTTAACAAAGAGCATATTAGCTGAGTGGTTCTTTTAAATCCTGTTATGGTCTTTAAACAGCTCCTGAGGGAAATTTAGCTGCTGAAGGCGACATGCTAGCAGCTAGCTAACAGTGACTCCCACTTTACACTTTCTTTCTATACATATCTATCTATCTATCTATCTATCTATCTATCTATCTATCTATAGAGATATCTATGGGGGGGGGGGGGGGGGGGGGCTCCTCAAAAACCTCACTGTACATTAGTATAGTCAGACATCTGCACTTTGGTTTCCTTTAAAAACAAATCATAACTCTTCAGATTCAACTTGGAAAGCTGCGCTTCAGTTTTATTTTTCAAGAGAAGATATTTTCCTTCCTAGCAACCCTCCCAAGAAAAACTACTTGCCCAGTCTCGTGTTTCTCTAAGGACTGCATGATTTGACATCGGGGTAGGCTTTGTAAGAAGCACACTCATGGTAAGATGAGCATCTTATTTTAATATTTTCCATTTGTGAATTATCTTTCTCACCGGGGTGCTATGGACTCCAAATAGTTTAGAAACATGCCTTACAACACTTCTCTGATTGGTGTGTAGCAAAACTTGTCTCTCTAAGCTCATTGCTGATGTCTTTCCTCCTTGACATTGTGTTAATGCACTCTTTAATGCTCCTTGCTGATGATCTTTAAAGTAAATATTATTAGTTTGTTAGCTATTATTGGAGTTTAAACAGTAAGATACTTTGATGTATTTAAGGTTTCATACACTGCTTCTGTATGAGATTGTGTGATAAATCATGTATTGCTGTTCATCTGAGGTTGTGTTTAGTCCTTGCTAAAACCAGGGAAAGACTAGGTGCTTTTATTATTATTATTATTGTTGTTGATGATTTGTCCTATTAGATCAGGTCACCTTAGAACTCAGAGTTCCATCTTTTCACATGATTCTAGTCTCCAAGACTCATTCATGACTGCAGTACCACCTCTTTCCTTTAGATGGCAGCCTTAACCCACTTATCATCACTGTTTGGGCCAAGAGCAAAGAAAGTGGTGCTGGTGTTTTCTTTACATATATTACTTTAGCATATGTGCGTCTGTATACACACACACACACACACACATACACACACACACACATATATATATATATATATATATACGTATATACATAAAACATTGTACATTGTTCCCCCATTCCAGGTGACTGCAGAGCCTTTCATGAGCAGAGATAGGGTGCAGTAATGAAGTTTCTGCAGAGAAGAGTGACGACTTTCATTATTCCATCTATTCAAGAAAGCAGCACCCACTGTGATCTAATTAGGATGCCCCAGCAACACTAAAATCCCTTCACTAATCTGCTATAGGACAACACATTAACCTCGAGAGCAGTAATGAACTCATCTCATTAAATGAATAAAGTCAGATTTAGCGGCGGTGTTGAAGAGGCAGTGAAAAGTGAGGACACCCACTTGCCTTTGTGAAGTATTCAGGTGTTTGGTCTTCATTGTGGTGGAGCTGATAACGTGAGGCTTTTGAATTATTCAGTAATGGATTTGAAAAGTTCTTTGCAACAAGCAAAGCCGTTTAAAATAAAGAATACTATTTCTTCGCAGTTTAACCTTTAAAATGAAAAGGTTTAATTCTAAAGATCTTGAATGACTTTGACATGAACTTGAGTAAAAGAAAGAAGCAGGGAAGAGAAAATGTTGGTTGACGATGAGGCATCCTTTGGCCATTCTTCTGTCCTATCTCTGGCTCTCGGGGGAAATGCGCGAACAAAGAAAATATATTGAGTCCATTTGGCTGTTCTGTAGCCTGAGGAGAACAATCATATTCAGTTGATTGAGGACAAGAGTACATATCTGCAGATGGCCACCCTAAACCTTTTCCTCTTCTTTTATTAGGTACCTGACATATTTAATATATCAGGAGTAAATGCAGTAAGGAAATAAAAACAAATTTAAATTTAAAGTCTCATTTCATAAATGAACAATTCCTAAAAACTTGCCTTTGTTTCTTAGATTAAAAACCGTTTTGGGTGTGATGTTGATTGTGAGTCATGATGATCAGTGAGACCAGTCGTCCTGGACATGATCCCTCTTAAAGGCTTAAATCAAAAGCAGCTGGATTTCTTTTTCTTGATTCTTGAAGGTGTTTCATCTTCCATCCAGAAGAGTTTTGGTTTGGGTTTGACCCCTTTGTCTTCCTTCAGTGACCAAGGACAGATAAATATGCTAGTAGGCGCTAGCAGATGACACTGTGCTGATATCTGGGTAAGTTAGCTCTACGTCAACGGATAGTAACTGAGAACGAGAAGTTCACGCCACAAACAATTCAATTTAAAAAAGCATTCATAGTTATTGTTGGTTGCTGTTGAGTTTGGTAAGTTTTCTTATGCCTGGAGGATGTTGCTGTGTGAAGAAGTGCCACGGATGGTTGCATGACAGTTATGGAAAGAAGTAGAAGGGGTTTCTCATGTTTTCCACTTGGAAAAGGAATTAAGAAAATGCTACTATAAAGTTCTGTGGTTGCTAGCAACTTCATAACTAGCCTACTAACTTGCATGTGCATCTAGCTGGCTAGAACTTTTTTTTTTAAGATACTGGTGGAGATTGTGCTTATGACAATTTTATGTCAGAATGTAAGTTACCTGCATACAAAAAACAACTTCAGAGCAAGTTGCAAGTATGGTGCTAGCTGTTGTAGCAAAACTATTGATGCTCGTATTCGTTTTTTCTTTAGCTAGCCACAGCTGTATATACCGACGTGGTAGGATTTTCATCTGAACCACTGAAACAGCATCCACCTACGAAAGCAGCAACATTTGTTCCTCCACTTTATCACTAGCTGTCACTGCTGATTTAAACCGTGTCTGTCTTTCTGCCACATGTCCAACATTTCAACAGTTTTTCAAGTGTTCAAACAGAGAAACAAAATGTTTGGATTCATTTTACGCAAATGTCAGCGATATATACACCTCCTACACACAACCTGCTCTCAGCAGGAGGACCATAATCTGGTCTTCCTCTCCTCCGCCTACAAACCTGTCATCAAGAGGCCACCTGTGGCCAAAAGGTTTGCAAGGAGGTGGTCACAGGACCCTGAAGACACTCTGTGGGGGTGTTCTGGGGCTACCTACTGGGGTGATCTCTGTGAGCCACATGGAGATGACATAAGCCATGAGTGAGTGTGTGACTGACTAAATCAACTTCTGTGTGGAGAACATCATCCCCACCAGAACAGCGAGGTGCTTCTACAATAATGAACCCTGGATCACCAGTAACCTGAAAGAGCTCCTCAACAAGGAAAACAAGGGCCTTCAGAGAGAGATAAAGAATTATTGAGGTTGGTACAAAAATACCCGAAAGCCAAGATTAGAGACGAAAGAGTCCGGAAAGCCTATTGGGACCAGCTATGTGGGATTCTGCAGCACCTCTTCAGCCTCAGCCTGAGCCACAAGAAGGTTCCAGTGCTGTGGAAGACATCCTGCCTTGATCCAGTACAAAAACTATCCCATCCATCTTCTCCTAATGACTATTCTGTAGCCCTAACAACGCAGTTTGCTTATCGTCATGGGGTTGGAGTTGAAGATGCCATCGTACACCTGCTTCAACAAACCCACAGTCACCTGGACAACGCAAGCAGAACTGCAAAGATCATGTTCTTTGGTTTCTCCAGAGCATTTAACACCATCCAGCCTACATTACTACCTAAGAGGCTCCAGAAGACACAGGTGGATGCCTCCACAATCATCTGGATTACTGACTACCTGACAACCAGACCACAGTTTGTGAGACTGAATAGTTGTGTGCCTGCAGCAGAGGAGAACCACAAGGCTCTGTGCTCTCACCATTCCTCTTCACGTTGCACACCTCAAACTTCCAGTACAAGTCAGAGTCCTGTCATCTGCAGAAATACTCAGATTACTCCGCAGTTGTGGGGTGTATCAGCGATGGACAAGAGACTGAGGACAGAGAACTAGTGGGCTGGCTGATAAATAAGGCCGGCTCTGTTCTTGAGCCGCTGGAGCTGACGGTACCAAGGATGGTGCTTCATAAAACGAAGAGTGTATTCATTCAGAGTCTTCTTCAGACCTTCTGGAACACAGACAGCTACAGGAACCCTCCTGTCCACAGCAATAACCCACTACAACGACTCCATGAAGAGACTTAAATCATGACTCCTGCAACAGTTAATAAATCCCTGAAGGGAAATTAAGTATTTTTGACTTTAAACGTATCAACCCTTTACCTTTATTTATCTTAATCGGAGCAAGACAACGGCTCAGTGGCTAAGGGATTCGAACCCAGGGGTCTTCCTTTGTGAAGTTTGTTCTCTCCACGCTTAAGTCCTAAAACATGTACCTCACATGAACTGCTGATTCTAAATTGCTAATAGAAGTCAACATGTGTAGTTATTTTTCTATATGTGGCCCTTCAGCGGGTGAGAGACTTGTCCAGGGGGCGCCCCTTCCTTTCGTCCGAATAGAGCTGGGATAAGCTCCAGCAGGGTCCCCGTGACCTTTGGTCGATAATGAATGGACAGATGGACGTTTCTTAATGCTAATGAAATTAGGTTGTAAATGGGCAAGACAGACAGTGAGAGAAAAAGTTGAAATAATTACAATTCAGATCACAATTCTCTGGGGGCGAATCATCTAACCTGGCAATTAACTTCCTCAGCAGGGAAACCTGCTTGAAACTCTGGGGGGGTGGTGGTGGGGGGTGGTGGATGTAAATCAATTAATTATGTGTGCAAGTTACGGCTTAATTAAGAAACTGTTGAAAGTTGGCAAAGACCATCTCTTAATTACCAAAATTTCATGTAACTTGATTTTTTTTTTTTTTTTTACAGTTTGGTTTGAACTTCTATTTAATTTTTAATGGTTTAATTGTTTAAATTAGGCTGTCTTGAAATTAAATAGAACTGTCAACCATTAAAAAAAAACCCCAACATATTATCTTACTATCATTCTTTTCTCCACAGAAAGTGTTTGACAGCTTGTCCTGCGCATCATCGTGAGTGATAGCAACAGTTTTTCAGATTCCCGACACTCATATTACTCTGAATGGCACGCTGAGCTAGAGGCAGAACTATCCATATCGCTTGTTATTTCGAATTTAGATGCAGGATAAACTCAGAAGTTAAAATGTGTATAAATTAAATGTAACTAGAAAACATAACCGTTTTAAATATCTATACATTCGCCTTTTAAAAGATATAGCGGTAAGGCGGTTTCATGTTTTTTCCCCAGCATTCTCACGTAACGACAGATAGAGAAAGATGGAGGAGGTAGATTGGTACAAGTAAGTGCCCTTTTCCTTTTCCCACGTTGTCTTAATAGCAGCAATAAGGCGAGGGATTTGTGGCACACTGGGGTTTATTAGGAATGAAAGGACTGTAGATTATATCAGGAAATCCCCCTAAAACACAAACACGGGCACAACGTGCATCATCTTGATACTTCAAAACATCCGGAGTTAAGCTTGGACAGTAAACCTGCAAAAAACGCCGAAAAGCATTCAGACAATGAACGTTCATTTTGGTTAAAAAACTGACAGTTTACAAATGACCTGCTATGTTTGTCCCCTGCAGACTTGACCAGTTTTAGTCCTTTTCTGCTGCAGCTGTGAGGGTCCAGGTAAATTATTCTTGGCAGACTGTTGACATTCATGTAAGAAGCTAAATGACTTCTACAACTGTAATTAACGCTGGGTGGCATTTGAATCTTCATTTTGCTAATCATATGCATGATATTAATTAGGCCTGAGTGATTAACATAAGGGCCGTTGGACAATGTCCCAGGGTATAAGAGCAGAGCTGCTTTTCTCTTTAACACTCCCCAAAGCCACAGGCTCATTAATAAACCCCAACAGCCATTTCTGCTAACCTTGACAAGTACTGTGAGCTGGGTAGCTTTTTTTTTCCCAAGTAATTTGACAAACTGTGCAGGCTAAACTGGAAGTCCATCAGAGTCATTTCGGGCTTCTTTCTGGTTCCCAAAATATAGACAAATACAGATTTAAGAAGGCGTATATACTCAGAAATCTGACCAAACGTTGCAGCTTTGGTTGTGAGGAAACAGAAGGTTCTTCAAGTCATTCTGCCTGAAACTGTCCACATCTCCACACACTGAATTGAAACTGGACTGGCTAACTAACGACCTAAACAGGTAAAATGGCTAAGTCCGTTCGAAAAGAGGTCTGGAGAGGCGGCGCAAGCGCCTGCTGTGGATGGCTCAGACTGAAAGCCCCGCTGCCTTTGAGTACTCCGTCATGCGAAACTCCAAGGACATTGGAGGCTCACCTCATTCTCCTCCTCGCCCTATTTGCAAAATGTGGCCGGCCTTCTCTGAGCTAAGCGGGCGGCCGGTGGGAGCTCCAATTCATTGAAGGGAGGAGCGGGAGATTGCCTGAAGAGTGGAATTCACTCCCCAGTGTGCCAATTTAGTTTGACCTCTCGTCTGCTGTGTTGCAAGTGCAGATAACTGTACCCCCAATCTGGAGGCTTTGTCACAGTTGTGTGGTTGAGCTCTGGCAGCGGGTGGAGCAGCTGAACCTGAACATCCACGACCGCGGGGATTACAGTGTCTTCACTAAAGATCTGTTTGAGGGAAGGATTAATGCCTTTTTTTTCCTGACATTTGTCTGTCTTTGACAGGGTTAAGAGGAAATGGAGCAACAGACTGAGCTTGTGGAAAAATACAAGTTGGTCACGCTGAATCTGAAAGGTCAAGGGTTTGATCTCCTAAATTGAGTGCTCTTGAGAAATACGGACGTAAAAAGTTGACAATTACAACTGTGGTTTAAATTAGTTTGGAAGTAAGTAAGTAAGTAAGCTTCATTGTCAAAACTGCTATATGTACAGGACATACAGAGAGCTGATATTGTGTTTCCCTCATATTCCTGGTGCCCTCTTGTGGTCAAAAGTGGCATTGTTACAAAGAGTGGCTTTACGATAAAACCATCTTCAGCCACTGAACTCATAAGTAGCTTTTTATTTCATATTCTTTTTCATTTAAATTTTTTTAATCTCTAGGAGCACAATGAAAAATTTCTTTGATCAATTGTCATTCATTTCACTGTCTTACTTTACTCGTGATAACTGAAATCCCTAATTTTTTAACTGTCCTGCTTGAAGGAAACCAGTAGTTTGATGAGACCAACCAATCACAGAAAAAAAAAAAGTTCCATGAACCACATCATAAGGGAAACCAACATCCCACAACTTTTTCAAATTGAGAGGGATCCCCCCCACCCCCGCTCAACCTCTTTCCCCGTTTTGTTCTTTACTTGTAATGTTTGAACAGAAAGGTCCTGTAACGGACTGGTGATGTTCTCAGGGTGTAACCCCTTCTTTTGCTAGTAGACGCCTGAAAAAAAGCAGGAATCCTTACGACTGGGGGCATAAATATCAACCACAAGTATGAAGTCAAGGCTAGACTCCCCGGATGGCAGACTGGAGCTCACCTACAACTAATGTCTGTCCCGGGTTTACCAAGCAGCTTAATACAACCACTGATTAAGAGCTTTGTTGAAGGGTAGCTACAAAGCGAGTGAGAAAAACAGAGACAGATGTGACAACATAGTCCGTGGTTGGTTGCAACATGGACATAGTCTGTTTGAAAAAATGTAGAGACAGAGTAAATAACTGTTGGATGCAAAGATTATGCTGTGTCCAAATCTGCAATACAGTTTTAGCTTCAACTGCCACAGTATTTGGTTTTTTTTTTTTTTTGCTTGTTTAATTTTGTATCTGGTGAAATTTCCCTCTTTTGTTGTCCTCAATCTGGATAGCAGTGAGCTGAGCTTGCCTGAGCTTTAGCCGTCTTACATTAGTGATGGCTAGGTGCACATCTCTGTTGGATCTCTTCCGTTTTAAAATGAAGGTCAGTTAGTGTGGTAAAGATACATTTCAAACAGAGCAGCATATTTAACCCAAAATACATTAAACACCATTTTTGGTAGCTTACCACCAAAAAAAAAAATCAACAAAAAACAAAACATAACTTTTTTTGGCGTTGACCGAAATATGGAAATCTACTAAATTTACTTTAAAATGAAAATTTCACATAATAAAAGGCATGGACAAAAGTCGTGCTTCTGTGAATTTAATATCTAGACTGGTCAACCTTTGATGGAAATCCCTCCCAACAAGTGATCTCTGCAGCTTCCAGGGACACTGCTTTATCCACCAGGAGCTACTTTATCCAACTCTTCTTCTTGCTGTCTCAGGTTTGAAAGATACCCTCCTTATTGCGCATATCTTTTTCTTAATAGATTCTCAACAGGATTAAGTTAATTTCTCACAAAGGAACATTTTAAATTAGTGTGCCTTTATACTTTGGTGACTTCATTAACACACCCTGCACAGATTCAAGGTCCTCTATACCCGATGAGACTGAGCAGCCCAAATCATAGCTAAGCCCTTTCCATCTCTTACAATAAGCCTGGTGTTTAGTTTTCTTCAACATTTCAGTTTTCCTTGTGGGAAAATAGATCTGACATGACTTGTAAAAAAGCTCCAGTCCATCAGTTCAAAGAAAATTCTTCCAGAACTGCTGCGGTTTGTCAACAACAAATTCCAGTCTGGCTTTCTTGTTTTGGGTTTAATAACAGAGTCTTGGGTCCTCCTCCGTGGAGCTCATTGTTGTTCCAAAGGCGACGGATGGTGCAATCAGACAGTAACATGTCTTGACCTTGGTCGTCAGCTTGAATGCCTTCAGCTGTCACTCACATGATCTCCCTGATCAATCCACTGTTCGAGGGGGTTGGTTATAGTCCCATGCATGTCATATTTCTTAATATTTGTAACTGCAGTCACAGGAACATGAACCTGGTTGGAGATGATCTTTACCTTCTACATGTTTCTCTTCAATTTCCTGTCGGAGCTCTTCAGGCAGTCCTTTCCCCTGCTTGTTCATATTCAGAGAGGTGCACACAATCAATGGATGCTCTGATTTATAATCATTTTTAGGGTTACTAACAAATCTTATCGGTCTATTTTAGAATTTCCTCGGGGAGTGAATAGTTAGAGGTAACTGCTTTGATTTGATCACGATTCAGCAAGAATGAGGCTCTTTCAAACAGCTGAAACGCTGCACTTCTCTGAGTCCTGCGGTTCAACATAAATCCACTAGGGGTCACTCTGATGCCACTTCCTGTTTAACAGAAGAACTCTTCACTTGACCCTGGCCTTAATCCTGGTCATTAACACAAGTCCTAACCTCAGGAGGACACATCAGTTCCACAGTGTAAATACAACCCGAGTCCAGTATTTGGATTTTTGTGCATGTTATGTGCATTTAGTAAAGGAGAGGTGTGGTACTTCTGCGCAGGAAGGCTTGATTGATGCGTAGACCTCCTGGATGATTTGTTTTCTTTTTAAATCCCTGCATCAAGTTATGAAACTGCACACAAGACTGAGCCTGAACCCAGAACAAGACACAACAGTTTTTTACACACACACACACACACACACACAGACACACACACACACACACACACACACACACACACACACACACACACACACA
>JAOWBL010000016.1:765278-777957 GCA_028564865.1 Zenarchopterus dispar
TTTCAAGCTCAGTCCTAACAGCTGAACTATGCTATGTAGCTATGCTAATTTCCTTAGCTTAGCTTTGCTGATTCTCGCTGAGTCACTTCAACTCTCGGTCTTTTCTCTTCTGGTACGATGTGTTTTTATGCAGATGTTACATACACCACCAGTCCATCATACATCATCTATCTTTTGAAGATTTGAGCTTCTACCTCTAAACAATATATGTCTCTCCTGTAAATACCATCACATTGTTTCCAACTAGAAGTGTAATCAGAATCCCCTGAGTTTATCATTTATCACTTCTAAGCCCCACTCATCCATCGTTGGAGGTCATGTTTGGCAGATCTACTTTCTGCTCTTGCCTTCAGCAGAAAGATAACGATATGAGACAAAAATGGACCGGACCTTGATGGTTTACTCAGCAGCAGTGCGCCAGCTGTTTCCCAGGTGTTTGAATGTGTGTGGCTCCACCATCTTGTCTTAATCGCAGCCTCCTCGAAGAGCTGGCAAGGCTTCCAACAAACCTCCTCATTTCTTAAAACCGAAGGCATACAAACTGTTGCCAACAGCCAGGTGTACATAAACATTAGTCAGCCAAAGAGATGCAAGAGAAATGACATGTAAAAGAAAAAAAACAACTCTCATTAGCAGCATTTACAAACACAAACTGAGAGAGAATGTGCATCCAAAGACTCTTGTGAAAGATAATAAACTACTTTTTTTTTTTTTTAACTACTTTTCTTTTGGGTGCTTCAGACTCAAGCTACTGCCTCCGAACTGAGGATCTGATTAAACCTCCCGGCACCGCCATCGTGAATCTGCCATTTCATAAACACGTCTGCACCGTGGCAGCCAAGGAGCCTGGAGACACGTTCCAAGTGCAAGTTTCAACAGCGAGCCCGGTGCACAAGCACACCTTTTTCCCTCATGTTGAAGAGGAGAGGCCTGAAACAACAAACCGCCAGGCGTGAAGGACTGGGGGTGGGGGGAATCAGGGAGGGACATGACTCATCCAGTAAACAGAGAGTTTAGTTTGGGCTGAGATGTATTGTGCCCTACTGCTCCAACAGCAATTTGTGGGTTTCGCATTAATTATATACTGCATAATCGCTTTGATTTGTATTTAATTGCACACTATTACGAATGGAGTACTTATGAATGATAGTGGTCACAGGTCTAATATTTGTTTTTGCTACTTTCCAAATTTTGTACTCAGTTACCTCTTTGTCTCCCTGGACTGTTTTCTTGTTGAATTGCAGAAGAGTGATAGTTTTTAAAATCTGAGAAATTTAGATTTTGTTACCATTAAAAAAGAAGTACTTTACAAAAGCATTTGAGCAGTAGGAAGGGTGGAAATAAGAGAAAAAGCAACATGGTTTTGTGAGTAATGATCATTTGAAGAAATCTGATGGAAATCCAAACCTATATTTATTTTATTTATCTATCTATGTTAAATAGATGTGACTACATACTGTAATCAAAATCAGAAAGGATTAAATGTACTGCTTGCACACTCGCATGTTCGAAAGTGTCCAGTCTTCCTGCTACAATAAACGGGAAAAAGTGGGCATAAAAATCAATGGATCAGTAAATTAAGCTCAGACAGAACTCAGTTTATTCCATGTCTAGCTCTTACCAATCTCCTCACTCCCTATCTGACCTGACTTGATGCATTACAGAGCCAAACCTGCAGAAAAGACTTGTGAAAACCAGGCAAGTTCCAAAAAATACTCAACAGGCAATTAAAGTCATTAATTCAATAAAATCAGTCCAAATAACCAAGTGGAACCACACAGAAACCCATCAGTGAACTGGACCCACCGTTGTTTATTGTGGTCACATAAAAACTTACAAAAGGCTGCAAGTTTAGGATGCTGATGGGTGAAATTTGCCTTCTTGTGATCGTTGTTGTAGTCTTGCAAATGACTTCTTTCTGAGATTCAAACAGGAGTGAATCTGCTTATGCATCAGTTACAATGAATTGGACTGAATTGGAATATAATTGGTACTCAGTTGGATTGTATGTAGTTTTGTAAACCCTGAGTGCTTTAAAGTGGCTTTGCTGTGAACTGGTACCATACAAGCAAAACTGAATGTAATAGAGCTGAATTCGATTGCTGAGAACCTAGTTTTTTTTGTTTACCTCAACGTGGAAAGTATCTTGATGTTGCCTTCCAGTGATTATAGTACATTACTCATTAACTTGGTGCATTCAGAAGACTCTAAACCACAAGAGGGTTCATAAAAAAAAAAACAAAACTCTATTCATCACCAGATGTAGACTTCAGTAGAAGGCACAATGAGATCACAAAGCGCCTTCATAACGGCATGTTAAAAGTAGCTTGTTACAGTCTGAGAAGCTGTCAACATGCAATCTAATGTGAAAGGAAAGCCCACTTGGCTAATTAAAACGATTGAAAGAACCCAGGACAGAAAAATATGTCTTTTAATGATGAAAAAATGCCCTTTCATTCCATAAAAAGTATTCCCTTGTTCCGTCTTTGGGTGAGGCCATTGTTGACACTTTAGCAAATGTAAACTTGTGTGTAGCTGCCAGCATAGGACTCTGATTGGTCCAAACTCCTGAACCTCAAACATCAAACGAGTAGCTGGCAGTCATGGAAGATGGATTTTCTTGCACAAGATCCACAAGAATGCAGCTGTATGGTCTTCAGCCTGCTGAGTTCATGAGTTTGAAGTTTCAAAGAACTAAAACAGTACGAGTTGCTCAAAGTTGCTTTTTTTTAATTATGTCTTACTCTTACTAACTAAAGTGTCCTCATATGGGAGAAGTTGTGGTGTGGCTTTCCATACATGGAAGTCATTCCGTTTTCAAAAGTTCTTCTCCAACCGATTCTGTGACACGAAACGGTTAAAAGTCCTCCGTTTCTCTCAGGGAGGCTGATTGATGACAGACATTTACCATCTTTGGCAGTTGGTGCTTTTTCTCAAAGCGTCCAGTGTTTAACCCTTTAAACACAACCCTTGAATCTTTAACCAACTCCTGCGTGGTGAAATATCATGGAAAACAAACACTAACACAAAGGCAGCAGCACACATTACGGTATTCTTTATTTTTTACATATGTGCAAAACAATGCTTCATTCAAAAAGCTGGAATAAATGACTAGGCAGGGCTGCAAAATAATTGTACACAAGACGTAAGCAAAAATAATGAAATCTGTTTATATACAATTTACAAAATATAATAAACTTTATATAAAAATGTATATAATCATCTATGTTATTTAGCTGAATCTGCATCATCAAAATACAGCTGTCATGTTCCTTTTTTTTTTTTTTGTCCTGGAACATCAAACTGCTCTTTACATTCACTTGTTGCACATCAAAGTCCTTTATTGCAAGTGTCCATTGGGTGAGGTAGAAAAGATCTTTATTTTTGGTCGTCCTCTTCATGAAAAGCAAGAGTGGATCGCTCAGCTAAGTGCTCATTCTGCGCTGAGAGAGTGAGTCAGTCCTGCAGGTGTCGAAGGGCTGTTCGTAGACGTTGCTGATCTGCTCTGAGGACAAATCCTTGTTGGTGCCGTTGTCCTCACGATCCGAATCCACGTCCGCAGCAGTGTATGGGTTCTCGTGCAGAGTTATTCCATTACACGTCACTGGCGGTGGGATGAATCCTGCATCTTGTCTCGGCCTCCAAGGAGCTTTTCCGAATGTTCCTGAGGGACAAATGTACGAGAGGAACTCAGAGCCAAGTACGGGCAAAAATCGCCAAAGTCCAGGAAGTGACGAAGTAAAGATTTACCCATGAAGGTGTTGGTGGTGCCGGCGCACTCGTGAGGTTTCCCGTTGTCGGCTACATCTCCCTCCTCAGTGGATGGGCGGCGGTCACCGTGCTGGTGATGTAGGCTGGCGTTGGGAAGTTGCATCAGGACAGTGGAAGAGCAGAGGTCGAAATGCTCAGACAGGAAGTAGTCCCTCCTTTTGTTCAGGCTGCCGCTGTAGGACTCGATGCAGATTGGCCTCTGATCAATGGGACACCCTAAAAACAAAAAAGAAAATTGGAAAAAATAAGTCAGAGATCATCAAAGTAATCCAGGTACACTTGAACGGATTTCCCTGGAGTCTATCAGGAATTTAGAAAGTTAAAAAGGAGGAACCTGTACAGACCTGTGAAAACCTCTGAGGGGTCATTCGAGTATATGTTATCGCGACAAAAAAGCGAGCCAATTGGACCTTGATAATGGTAGAGCAGGGGATCGATGGCTGCTTCTATGTCCGCTTCACTTCCTGTATCCAGCTGACAAAGACCTGTAAGGATGAAGTGACGGTATCAAGTGAATCAAGAGAATGTCATCGATTCAGAAATCTCACTGAAGCTTGGTGAAAAGAGGCATGTTTTACCATTCATGTCTTTAGGCTGCAGGTAGAAGCCACTAATGGATGAAGACATATATTGGTGGCTGCTGCCGCTCTCCGACGGGATGTAACCGTCCTGTCGATCAGCCAGCGTGCCCTGAGAGGACAGGTAGCTGGGAATATCCGCAGGCAGGTTGGTCTCATCTGGAGCACAAGAATGCTTGGTTACTCCAAACTTTCCTTCAGGCAGGTGCCAGACAAAGGACAAGTGAGATGTTCGGATCAGGAACCCACCTGTATTGGTGACGCTGCAGTCTTCATTCCGTCGACGGGTGTGGTAGATGATGACCACCCAAACCAGGGAGGTACCAACCACGCAGCACACCACCGCTATGATGACAATGCCCACCGTTGTCCACCCGTCGTCGTCAGAGCCCGGTCCATTCACAAAGCCGATCCCCACGCTGCCCTGCACTCCAGAGTCGCAGTTGGGATTCGATATAACCGCCAGTCGAATGTTGCCCCTTTCCGTGCCCAGAGCATTGGACATCTCGCAGGTGTACTTTCCTGCATCCGTCTCCGTTGCGTCGACGATGATTAAGAGCTGGTTGGCAGCGGCGAAGAAGTGACGCTCCGTCACCACCAGCGGACTGTCGTCTTTGGTCCAGTTCAGCCTCGGGGGAGGGCTTCCACCGGCGATGCACTGGAGCACGGCGGTCTCACCCTTGGCCACAGTGCGGTCAATGAGTGGACGCAAGAAAGAGGGCGTTTCTGAAGAAAAAGCAAAGCAGCAGAACAGGTTTGAGCAAAAAACCCAACAAAGTCAAGTCATTCATAAATGTACAGAGTTGACCACGCAAGCCTTTGAACCTAAAACGTCAAATGTAGAGTCACTTCAGGTTTTCTCACCAAGAACAGTTAATGTAGCATTTGCAGAAATGGCTCCAGCTGTGTTTTGAGCTGTGCAGCTGTAAACGCCAATGTCTTCCGTCTTGACATCTACGATGAAAAAGACGTCATCCTCTGGCATGACATGCATGCGACGTTCACGGGCAGCGGGAAAGTCGGTGCCTCCGTCTTTCTGCCAGGCAATCTGAGGGGACGGGTGACCAACAGCTGCACATTCCAGTCTAGCTGTTGCTCCGGCCCGGATACTCAGGTCCATGGGCATCTTGGTGAAGGAGGGAAGCACTAGAAATAAAAATGAAAATAAACCTTAAAATTAGACCCCTTAAGATTTGGTATGCATTTTAGGGACTCAAGCGGCTAGATTCCAAACTTACTGTTGACTGTGAGCCTGGCCTTGGTGGAGTAGGACGATCCAAAGTGGTTGGATATGACACACTGATACTTCCCCTCGCTGGAGAACTCAACGTTGCGCAACTGCAGTGTGGTTGTATACTCTGTTACTTCAGTTTCACCTCCCGCGCCTTCCTGGACCCGAAGGTGGGCCTGGTTGTGGATCTCTGCATCATTCAGAATCTCGTTATCTTTCTTCCAGGCAAAGGTCATGGGTGAGTCGCTGGAGCTTGCCGCAGAGCACAAGAATGTCACGTTGGTGCCTTTGAGGGCTGACCGGGTCTCTGGCTGCACTGTGATCTGAGGCTTCGGGAAGTCATCTGGGTGAATGACAAAATGGAATTGTCATTTTAAAATGCCGACTCTTCATCATCCGTCTAAGCGTAAATTGGGTGCAGATGAGGCTCCAAGAAAGGAAAAACTTAGTGACTTTGTACATTTCCATCATGTTCCCTCATGAGACTCATTAGCTTGTCCGGCAGTCTGGGAAGAAAATACTCAACAATCTGGGTCAGTTTGTAAATGGAAAACCTGCCATGGGTAAAAGGCGCTTTCTGAGGTGTTACGGTACGTGTGTGTCAAGATGCTGCACCAAGTGAATGCATCGCTCACCACAGACAAACTCCTCCTGGCCGACAGCGAACACACTCCTGCCCTTGAGCACCTGCGGGTGGGCGCAGCTGGCATTGACGCAGGGAAGGAACGTTTGTTCTGCCACCCAGACGGGAAGCCACTTCAGCTGGCAGTCGCACAGGAGGCTGGAGGTGTTCAGATGCCTGCCCGGCGAGAGAGAGTATCAGAAACACCTGTGTTCTTGCACATAGTCCATGAAGTTAAAACTGGGGCTCACATACCAACACTAATTCAGGTTTTAGCAGATTTGTTATCGAGAAGGACTCGTTTTTTAAATGCATGTTCATGAATATAAAAGCAATATTGCTCAGTTAAAAGATTCCCAAGTTTAAGATTTTAGTTGAAACTTTTCTATAAAGCAGAAAGACAAGGGAAACTGAACTTTTTTCAACCCAGAAGCAAGCAGTGTGTGGTTCTGACTTTCCCAGGATACTATAATGACTTTCACCTGGTGTTTTGTCCTACAAAAACACTGAAGCAGTGCTTAGACATGACCACACTTACAGCTCCTGCAGGTTCTTCATCTGAGAGAAAGCGTTCGCTTGGATGGACATGATCGCGTTACTGCTCAGATCTCTGTAAGCAGAAAGACAAAAAGACGTTAAAACCGATAAGATCTTCGCCAAAACCCATCCGGTCCACATCAGCTGTGTGGAGCGAGACTACAAAAACGTCTATCACACGGAGAAAAAGGTCTGGGCTCCAGAACAATAAAACTCTGGGCAGAAGTTTGCTGTGTTAATCAAGAGAGGCCCAACTCTGGGCTGCTTTGAGATCTGGCTCTGGCTGGGAAAAAAAACTCTAATTAGAATCAAATGCAGCTGTTGCACAGTCTCACACACACATTTACACACAGAGCCATCTCCTCTTTCCTTTGTGATCGATATAGTTTGGCAGACACGTTAAGATACTAACGGCTGATTTTTTTTTTTTTCTTGACTCCACATCAAAGGCAAGGAATGGGAGAAGACAGTTTGGGTGTACAGCTCTAACAAATACACTCTTATGTCTTACTGTGATTCATCCTGCTTAGTTTACAGTTCTGACTTTTGGAAACAATCAGTGAAACACGAGGCCGACTCACAGGTGCTGCAAAGCGTCCAGGCCTGAGAAAGACTTCTTGGTCACCGAGCGGATCTGGTTCCCCTGCAGAAACCTGGGAAAACAACAAAAGTCTGATCAATTTACAACCTCGCTTTTACTCAATGACTTTATAATGTTTATCCGTTTTATCAGACCAAGAATTGAAGCAGAGTAATCACAAGCTTACAGTTTTTTCAGGTTATCCAAAGCGGAGAAAGGCCCATTCATGTCTTCAATAGTCCAGGATATTTCATTATTTTGGAGATCCCTTTTAGAGGAAACAAAGACAAACCACACTGTTTAAAAAAAAAAAAAAAAATCCACGCCCAGAAAACAACTGAGCTTGCAATGGTAATAAAACTTTATGCGGCTTTGCATTTCGTGTGAGGGCGGATTATGTTTGAGACATTAAAATTATACTCAAAGCGCTTGTGCTTTAACAGGAAGTAACTTTCTGGCCTGTGTGGCACTTTTAAAAGCTTGATGGCTTTTTTGTGTCGTATGGGGAAAAAAAGGTTTTACAAGGATCCACTGTAATTTCAACATGTGTACTTAATTTTAAAACTCGTTTGAGGGGATAATGTATATTTAATATACACTGCATATATTTTAAATATGTAGTCCAATGTGTTAAAAGAAAAAAAAAAGCATCTAAGGAGTACACCATTAAATACACAAGTTATGTGATATGTTTTCGTATTCTACTGTTAAATCTGTCAAAACCGCTTTAAACATTTTAGCAGACACCATTTTCACACTTTGGGTTAACTTCCTGTACACCTTTGCCCCATCTACAGATAAAACTCCCCAAGAACAGGTTTATGTACACTGGAAATAAAATAGGTTAAAACATACAAATTAGACATAATGTTAATGTTAAGTTACCACAGCGAGAAGCTACATGCTAACGAGCATAATTAAAAGAGGCTAACAAAGCTAAAGGTTAGCCTGCTAATATGTTACCTATCTATAGTAATTAATGAAAAAAGAAATGGGATATAGCCAAACTAAACGTCCACATGAGAAGTTCTTTTTTTTAATGTCTTAGAAAAGAAAGCAAAAAGAAATCTAAAATTTCTAAATCTTAACGAAATTCCTGATAAAAACTGACAGAATGGCATTAGTGGTTTACCATAACCAAGCAAGTAACTTCACACAAGATTTATGTATACTCAAATTAAAATCGGTTGCAAACACATAAATTAGACCTAAAACGGATTACTACTAAATATCTGCCCTCTATGAAAAGCATAAATGTTACCTAACATAATTAACAGAGGCAGCAAAGCTAAAGGTTATGAAATCATAAATGAAATCTAACCAAAATTACAGTTTCGACCGGTGAGATTTTAAAGTTTTTATGTCACAGAACAAAAACATAAAACCTAGAATTCCTAAATGGCTGAAATTCTTGATAAAAAAAAACATAGCAGTTTAGCATAATTATTTACATTACTTCACAGACGTAAATAGTTAGAGAAATTGATTCTTTTTACAAAATGTTAAGCTATTTGTGACCATTCAATCATTTCATATGAAAATATTCAGTCTCAAAGTCAGTTTGTTAGGGAAACAATATTAGGGTTGTAAGTTGATTCAGTTGACAACAGGGAAAAAATATTTTCCCCTGTTGCCTCACATTTAGCAATAAAATAAACATTTATTGCTAAATGTGACATATTTGATGTTCATGAGTTTTATCAATGTAAATAATGACATTTGAAATCATCGGTTTAAAAAATGAATGTCTTTATAAACTCAAAAACAAATATTTTAATTTTGATCATATTTCTCATGCTACAAAACGAACTCTGACTCTTGTTAAAAATATGTAGGCATTTATCCAATGATTGATTAAAAAAATAGGTAAACATTGCTAAAAGCTAAGAATTTTCCTGAGAAATGACCTGCTTTGATCCCTCAGCTGCTCTCCTGCTTTCAAACGGTTGTTTTGCTCCTCAGCATGCTTGGCTATGGCTGACTGAAACTGAGGACGGGTGTGAGTATGTGTGCTTGGATGTCTTTGTGAGGGAGGGGTGGCGGGTTTGAAGCCCTGAAGCAATCCATGTCCACCTAGCTGCACACCTGCCCTACGGTGACCTCAACAGCATGGCTCACATTTGGTTCCAGTTAAAACGTCCCAACCACGGGAAATGTTACTGGGCCTTTCTGTGGGAAAAGGGGGGATGGGTGGAAGAAGGGGTTGAACAGATGAAGGGATTGGGGAAGGAGGGGGGTTTGAGGTCGGGTTTGTGCCTCAGTGAGTTCTTTTTTTTTTCTCCTCAATGTGTGCGGGGACACCTTAACGCAGTAATCTATTTTTCCCCAAAACAAACCAGGGAGGATATTTCCACTCATGCAGAGGACTGGTGGTGGGGGTGGGTTCAAAGAAGCTGCACAAGCAGCATAGAGGTTTGCAGATACTCCTGATGTTACTAACTAGTTTTAAGAACATAAAAACCCTCCTAAAGCTTTATACACTTTGAGTTCTATCAGTTTGAATAGATTCTGTGTTCATTTGTGTGTTTATTTTGGAAAGCTCCTTAAGTAGCAAACACTAACACTGAAAAGAAACAAAAGGAATGCTTTCTTCTACTATGATGATGGCGCGACTTACAGCATCTGCAGTTGGGAGAGACCACGGAAAGCTCCATCCGCGATGAAGCTCACACGATTATCTCCAATATGAAGCTCGTCCAGCTGGCTGAGACCATCAAAGTTGGATTCCTCCAGTCGAGAAAACTGATTGGAGGACAGGTTCCTGTAAGACAGACGCAGAAAAGACGAGAAAAGATCAACAAAACAGTGAAGAACAGAGTATACTCGCATGATTTCTAATTGCTACAACTAGCAATAGAAAATATGTAATTGGCTTGTTTTAGAGAGTGTAGTTGCTTAAATCTGGTAATTTTGGTGTATAATTAGTGCCACTGAGGAATCAAGCACTTGATGTCAATCAAAAGGCTATTTATAATTTTTGTATCTTGAGTGACATCTGTTCACAGTTGTTATGAGGTGGTATGCATCCTATGTGTCCACTATAACATATTCAGCTGTGACACAGTTGCCTATATTTTTTGTACAGAAGAAAAACTGGTATTTACAGCAGCAAGTGTCCAAAAAAAAAAGAGACTAAAATGGGGACTTATTTTTGGCAAAATCATTCATCTAAAAAACTGCTTAATGAGTGTAGTCTGTTTGTCTGACGTCTCCAGTCTGAGATCAAGTCAAGCAAAAAGGGGGAAAAAAAAGTAAACTCAGATGAGAGCAAATCAGATACCTGGACACATTCACGGCCCACAGGCAGCTTGTTTACTCTCAGGTTCATATGATAAGAGGGACGGAGGGAGGGAACGAGCCAAAAAGAAAGAAAAAAAAATTATCTGTGAAAAACACTCCGGGCATGGCTAACACTGCGCTGGCCACAGCTGTAAACAACAACCACAACAAAGGAAACTCGATCTGCTTCCAGGAACATGGCCTGATGGGTTCAGAAATCACTCAAGTCTGTGGGTATTTCAAAGGCATGAAAAGCGCAACTAATAATGGAATTTAAAGAAAAAAATAAATAGTTTAAAAATTAGGGGGACTTCTGAAGGTCGCTGTACTGGCTCGAGTGACATCAGAGCAGAAAAGAGGCAAAGGGGTGTGTAATATTTTGGCAGTCCTTTAATGCTGGCATCGACTGGCACGGCATAAGAGACTGCACTTTGTTTGTGTGTAAATGTGTGTGTTTGTGCGTGTGTGTGTGTGTAAGAGGGCGGGGACCTGCGCCCGGAGGAACTGGAGTGTGAGGAAGGGCAGGCGGCAGCGCCAGATGGGAGGAGAGGGCAACACAGAGAAGTGTTGGGAGTTCAGAGTGTGAATGGAAAGTGAGGAGGAGGAGGTGGGAGGGTGGTGGTGGGGGGACTCACAGCTCGCTGAGTTTCTGGCAGGACTCCCAGGCAGCAGGTCGGATCCTGCTGATGGAGTTGTGTCCAAGGTGGAGGTGCTGCAGAGTCATTAAGCCGTAGAGCCAGCCCTTGCTCACCTCCGTCAGGTTGTTGAAGTCCAGCTGCCTGCAGTCAACGCAAACACATTAACACTTTACTACATTTATCACATTTGGAGGAGGGCTGCACAACGTCAACCTGCAGAATCCCTGCGACAACCATGACGACTTGTGACATAATCACAACCGCCTCGGTGTACAGACGTGCAAAAGTCTGTCCTCTTCTTTAAATCCTCTGGCTTTTTTTTTTGAGTGAAAAAGAATAATATAAACCATCTGATTTAATATGTCTTAGGCAAAAAAAACTCAGACAAACAAAAACATAAGTTTTTCACCAGGCCATTATCTATTAAGCAAAAATGAAAACAACAACAAAAATCTCATGTGGGCAACACTAAGTGTTTCCATAAGATTTAAGAGGATAAATTGTAGCCAGGTGCTGCTAATCCTTACCCACTGATGAATTTATCTACCTCTGTAAAAGCAGATGTTTTGGCAGTTTGCTGGTCTGGAGCAGTTAGGTGTATGTCAACACAATGCCAACACAGAAAGATATAAGCACTGATCTTAGAGGAGCAGTTGTTGCTGCACACACACCTGGGGAGGATTATCAAACCGTGCTCTAAACATTTGGAGTTCAACAGTCAGCACAGTGGCAGATTATTTACAAGTGTAGAGCATTCAAGACAGCTGCCAATCATCTCAGAAGAGAACATCCCAGCAGATCCCCCCAAAAAGGTCAGAGAAATACAAAGAAACCTGAAAGCTTCACTTCGGACCTTCTACTGAGCATGCGAAATGTTCATGACAGCACTGCTGCAAAAAGACTGAAAGAGTTTGTTTGGAAGGGTTGCCAGGAGAAAGCCTCTTCTGTCTAAAACGATCATGGAAGCACAACTGTGGTTTGTAAAAGTGTATGTGAACAAACCACAAGATTCCTGGAACAATGTCCTACGAACAGACGAGACCAAAGCGGAGCCTCCGTGCCCAGCACCGTGTTTGGTGAGAATCAAACTCAGCATTAGCTCAAACACCTCCTACCTACAATTAATAATGGTGACGGCTGGAATTTGGGGCTGCTGCAGTGTGTGGGGGAAATTTAAGTAAAGCACTAGATCAGCACTTTGGGAGAAAATTATAAAAATAAAGCAAAAAAAAAAAAACCCAAAACAACTACCTTCACTGTAATGTTGGCCAAAAAAACTAGTATGAGGAGTAATCTATAACAATGTGGTTAAACACAATTAGAAGTCTAAAAATCACACAGAAGATGCAATGTAATGTACTGTGGTTGTGTGTGTGTGTGTTGGTGATTTAAACCACAAGCTCTTCTTTTCATCCAAATTGGGGACGGGCATCGAGAGCACAT